>PVKS010011442.1:0-56702 GCA_004027875.1 Aplodontia rufa | reverse complement strand
GCATCTGTTGTTGTTTGTATTCTTCATTTTTGCCACTCTAACAGGAGTGAGGTGGTATCTCATTGAAGTTTTGATTTGCATTTCCCTTATAGCTAATGATGTAGAGCATTTTCTCATATATTTATGGGCTTTCTGGACTTCCACTGGAGAGAAGTTCCTTTTGAGTTCTTTAGCCCATTTATTGATTGGATTATTTGTGGGTTTGGACTTTAGTTTCTTTAGTTCCCTGTATATTCTGGATATTAGCCCTCTGTCCGAGGTGTAACAGGCAAAAGTTTTCTCCCATTCTGTAGGTTCTGGAAGAGGTCCATTTTAAACCATTAACATGGTACATGTTACATAGTCGAATATATGACTGCTGTTATTATTTTTAATTTTGTTTTTATTATCAAGAGAGATATAGCCTAAAATGAAAGGAGCCACACCTTAGAAATACCTCCCTCGGGGGCTAGAGTGGTGGCTTGGTGGTTACAGCGCTTGCTTGGCAGGTTCAAACCCCAGCACCCAGGTACAAAACTAAGTGACCAACAAAGGCCATGTGAAAAACTCAATAAAAAATTGATTCTATCTCTCTCTCTCTCTCACTGTCCCTCTCTCTTTAAAAAAAAAAAAAGAAAGAACGAAATATCTCCCTTGGGCTGGAGCAGAGGCTCGGTGGTTACTGCGCTTGGTTACTTCGCTTGCCCGACATGCACAAGTACGCGAGTTAAAACCTCAGCACCACGTACACAAGGAAGTCTTGGAGCCACAAAAGCCATGTGAAAAACTCATTTCTCTCTTTAAAAAAAAAAAGAAAGGAATATCTCCCTCAACATTCCAGTTAAGAAAGTCATTGGATAGCAAACTCAAAATACAAATATTCCCTGAGAGGCTTTAGGCTATTGGCATGGGGTGGTGGCTGAGAAGGAATGGGAATTTGTTTGAGGGGGACTAGTTGCAGAATACTTAAGTGTTGTGGGACAGTTATAAATGAAAAGATGTATTTGTACGCTCCAGATTGAGGTGGTTGCATTTAGTTCCTGAAGGGAAAAAAGAAATAAAATAATGACACTGGTAATCTACTTCCTTTGCTCTTTAGTCTCAGGCCTTGGTGGAAGCAGATGTTGAGGGGGAGGTACTTTGTCCCAGTTGCTGAACAGTTTTATTTGTTGGGGCAGATGTCATGAATAAGCCAAGAGGGAAGATGCTGTCTCATCAATTTTTTTTTTTTTTTAAAGAGAGAGAGAGAGAGGCAGTGAAAAAGAGAGAAGTAATCTTCATGTAGTTTTTCACGTAACTTCTTTTGACACTTAGCTGTGTATGTGGTGCTGGGGTTTGAACTCGGGTACTTGCACATCCCAGGCAAGCACCGTAACCACTGAGCCACCACTTCAGCCCCTCTCTCATCAAATTTTAACCATCATTTTGGGCACACATTGTTATTCACAGGCCCTTGGTTAGCAGTGTTTTAGCACGTAAGTCTGGCAGAAAGAGAGCTCTTAGGAAGTTTTTGAAGAATTAGTTTCTTCCTCTTACTGAAGTTATGTGCAGTGAGAAAACAAACCCAAAAATAATTTTTTCTTTCATTAATGGTTACTAATCATATATGTAATTTATTTTTGTTTTTGTTTTTTTTTTTAACAATGTTTTATTTAGTTTTCCATGTGGCTTTCATTGCTCTGAGACTTTGTTGTGTTTGTGGTGCTGGGATTTGAACTCACATACATGCCATACCAGGCAAGCACTGCTAAGCCCCCTCTCAAGCCCCTGTAATTTGTTATGAAACTCAGAAGTCTGCTACCTGGTGACTATTTCTCACCTGCAGGACTCCCCTGTGTATTTGGAAATCTGAGCTGTATATGTCTACTGACAAGGTAATTTGACAGTGATGACAGCTGGCTGGTATTAAGAGGAAGGAAGTTACTAGGTCTGGAGAATTAGTCAAAAACTTGAACAGACCTGTATGACAAACACAGAAAGATTCTTAGGAAGCCAGGAGCTATTGTCTTGGGTACATGTTAATTTAGACTAACTCTGGTGTGAATAATATACAGAAACAACATCTGCTGGGTTCACAGTATGGCCTTCGCTGTCCATATAGAACTAGATTAGCTTAAGAGATGAAAGGAGTAAGAAGGGGGTAGGCAGCATGAACAAAGAAGTTAAGGGGAGCCAAGGAAGCCCATAGGGAGGAGAGACTCAGGGGCCATTTGTCTTGTTTTGGAGGGTTGACATTCCTGGGGGTTATACACTCAAGATTTTATAAACTATATCTTGGGTTACTAGCCCAAGATATAAATATAGATATCGATATTTATAAATATAAATATTTTTAAATAGACATTTAACATTTTATTATAAGATATTTTGCGTTTGATGATTTTGTCCAACCATAGGCTAACATAAGTGTTCTGAACACTTTTAAGCTAAACTATGATATTTGCTAGATTAGGGATATGAAATGCACTTTGACTAGAATATTTTCAGCTTATAATAGGTTTATCAGGATGTAACCATGTCATAAGTTAAGATGCATCAGTATGTGTGTGCGTGTGTCTGTTTAACCTCTTCAGTTTCCTAATCTATAAAATGGAGGCAATTCTTTGGTTATATATAAGTTCCATTCAACTCCAAAATTTCACACTTAGGATTGTTTGAAAATTAATCTGTATATGGTATATAATAAAAATTTCACCTAAATATGGAGAATGTACCTAAAATACCTGATTGCTCAGAAGTGCTAATGAGACATCTTCATATAAACATGAACAACAAAAACAAAAATTTATGTATTTAATACTTCTGGGACCTGGAGTGATGGCTCAATGGTTACAGCACTTGCATGCACACGGACATGGATTCAAACCCCAGCACTACCTACACAATGGAGTGTCAGAGCAACAAAAGCCACTTGAAAAATTAAATAAAATTGGTTCTGTTTTTATCTCTGTCTCTCACACTGTTCCTTTTTTTAAAAAAAGAAAACAGAAAGAAAGAAAAAGAAATGCCTCTGAATTGATGTTTTATATTTTTATAAACCTACTGTTATAATACATTTATCACAAATTTTAGGATGCCTTCTGCCTTAAATAACTTACCTAAATATTCTGCCCCATAACGTTTCAAGTTCACAGTACTACTAACTTGTTTTAGGAAATTGCCAGGAAATAAAATTAATTTTTTTATATGTATAAATCAAGTTAACTCTCATGCTCTCTTGAAGTTTCAGAAACTTTTTATCTTTACTTAACGGCCTTTGTCAAACAGATCACAATTTGAACTAAAAATTATTTGTCTAACTGGTGTGTTTGTTTTAAATTCAACTAGATTGCTCTCAAACTTGGTGTAACTGCTGATGATGTAAAGAACGTCATTATCTGGGGAAACCATTCCTCAACTCAGTATCCAGATGTCAACCATGCCAAGGTGAAACTGCAAGGAAAGGAAGTTGGTGTTTATGAAGCTCTGAAAGATGACAGTTGGCTCAAGGGAGAATTTATCACGGTAAGAAGTCATATGAGTTCTCCTTAACAGCCAAGCATAAAGAACTCCTGAGAGACACACCACATTGCTGTCCTTAGGGTCTCCACGAGATGGAGGGGGAAACCTCAAGGAGAGGAGGTATTTCACAGTTGCTCTGAGGACTCTATACTTTCTTTGGGATCCTACAAAGCCATGATCCAGTTTAATTCAATCTGTTGTACAGCAGTTGAGATTGATTGTTATCATGGGAAAAACTGGAGAACCCTGTAGCCATGTGGTTATCTTTATACCAATATCCATTTCTTTGTATAAAGTGTAGTAAATATTCTAGGGGAATTTGTGCTTTACTTTTTTCAAAAAGAATGGTGCTTATAACCAAATTAGGTTAGTAAGGTCAACATGTAATAGATGCATGGTTCTGGAGAGGACACTTTCAGCCATGGTTGCAGTCTTTCACTCCAGGGTCAACTTGACATTTGAGAAAGTTTTGCTATTGTGATCACCTCTGCCTTCCTCTTCGCAGACTGTGCAGCAGCGTGGTGCTGCTGTCATCAAAGCTCGGAAACTATCCAGTGCAATGTCTGCTGCAAAAGCCATCTCTGACCATATCAGAGACATCTGGTTTGGAACCCCAGAGGTGAGGACTGATTTGTTTTTTGTTTTGTTCCCTGATGCTGTAATATAAAAAGAGCATAGACTTTGGAGTCAGGCTAGTTAGGGTCATTTCCCCGCTCAGCTGCCTTCTAACAGATTAACCTTGGGAAATTACTTAACCTTGCTGAGATGTTTTCTCATCTGTTAGATGACATTTACCTTAAGGTTGTGAGGGTTCAACAAAATAATATATGGAAAACCGTTTTTCTTATTAAAACCAATATTGACCCTCAGCTTCCTATCTATAAGAATTATGTTTCTGTGGCCTCCTTCACACATAATTTGGAAGAGTGGAATGAGATAATATCCATGAAAGTTGACTTCTCATGGAACTACCTGGTGCTGGTGATGGTTGCTTGTACAGTAATGAAGTCACGCATGTAGTAAGAAAATCACCAGGTTTAATTTTGTTAATTCACATACTGGTTATGTAGACCAATCCCAATGTGCCATGAAAATATAAAAACATTGTTTTTTTTTTTGGGTTTTTTAGGGAGAGTTTGTGTCCATGGGTGTTATCTCAGATGGCAACTCCTATGGTATTCCTGATGATCTGCTCTACTCATTCCCTGTTGTAATCAAGGTAGGGCGTTTTGGGGTTATTTCCTGTATGTGGGAAAATAGTTATATTTTTCTCAAAAATGGTATAATTTGGCCTAAAAAGTTATTCGTTTAAATAAATAGATCTTTTTTCCTCAATATTTTTTCCTTTAATATTGTGTGTATGACAACTTCAGGTCATAAAAGATTAAAATTAATCTGGAAAGCAAGATTCACCTCTTTCCACCACATGCATTATATTATCACAACTCTAGTATCACATCATATTTCTAAATGAAGCAATGGTTTTTCAGTATTGCACTTTATTGTAACCATGGTAAAGGTTATACTCTTTATAGTTTATCTGCTAATTTTAAGATTTGGATTCCGGGTTGGGAGTGTAGCTCAGTGATAGGGCACTTGCCTAGCATGAATGAGGCCTTGGGTTTGATCCCCAGCACTACAAAAAAAAATTTTTTTTAATTGTTTTATTTCTTAACAATCAGATTTGAAAACAAGTACACCTCTAGATATAAATTCAAATTAGTTCATTTCTTGCTGGAAAATCAGTTCTAGTTTATTTATAAATCTCTTATTTACATTTTTTTTCAAACAGAATAAGACCTGGAAGTTTGTTGAAGGGCTCCCTATTAATGATTTCTCACGTGAGAAGATGGACCTTACTGCAAAGGAACTGGCAGAAGAAAAGGAAACTGCTTTTGAATTTCTTTCTTCCGCATGACTAGGCAATCATTTTGATGTTATTAAATGCCCCAAAGCTGAGGAATCTAAATGTCGTCTTTGACCTTAGTACTAAATAATAATGATGCTATACTTAAATTACTTGTGAAAAACACACATAACGATTATGTGCTTCTTGGTACAGATTTGTGAAAGTCTCATCATGCTATTAGTGCTGAATTCTAAATAAAAAATATATATTCAAGTGAAAGTGACTCAGATTCTAGTAATTTTAGTATACAGAAAACAAACTTGTATGTTTCCCAGCTTGCTTAAAGGTTTGATTTCTTTTTTTTTAAACCAGGGAAAGACAATAAAGTTGGGAAATAATACAAAATAAAGTATAAGGGGCTAGAGTGGTGGGTCAGCGGTTTCAGCACTTGCCTAGCATGCACAAGGACATGGTTTCGAACCCCAGCACTGTGTACATAACGAAGTGTCAAAGCAATAAAAGCCACATGAAAAATTAAATTGATTCTCTCACTGTCCCTCTCTCCTTAAAAAAAATAAAATAAAAAACAAAGTACACATCTCTTATTTTTAAGTAGAATAGGGAAACTGAGTTTGTGATAATAAATCAATCTCGGACTTTTTTTTTTTAAGAGAGAATCAATTTTATTTATTATTTTTTTATCTGGCCTTTGTTTCTCCGGCACTTAGTTGTGTATGTGGTACTGGGGTTGAACCTGGGTCCCTGTGCATGCCAAGCAAGCACTCCAACTCTCAGAATATATTTTTTTTATTTATTTATTTCACAGTGAGAAAGAAAAAGAGAGGATCAATTTTACTTAGTTTTTCATGTGGCTTTTGTTGCTGCAACATTTCCTTGTCTTACGTAGTGCTAGTGTTTGAGCCCGTATCCTCGCACATGCCAGGCAAGCACCATAACTGCCGAGCCACAACTCCAGTGCTCAGAATGTATTTTTAAACATTACCAACATTTAGCACTTATATTTTTATAACCTTAAAGATAAATTCATGTTTTGTGGATAATTTTATTTTAGAATTGTCGGAGACATGAGCATTAAGGTAATCTGGTGACAGTCTGATAGAGCACATTGTGAGATGTCAGGTGGAAGCATGACTGCAAGCACCCATGTCTCCCAAGTCATCAGACACACCACAAGATGCAACCAAAATTGAAGTCTATTCCTGATTTAAAGTCTTTTAAATGATTACTTCGTAGCTGATTATATGAACAACTGTTTTGAGTTACTATAATATAGTTGACACCTTAATATGTGTTATCTAGAGATAACATTTAAGAACTAAGTGAGCTTTGTCTTAAATGTCATGTAAGAATTTCTAAAATAAAAATTTACATAGGATTACAGGCAAGGAAACTAATAAGTGCTATCTTTTATACATTACATATGATATAAAAGGACCACACTGCCATTTCAAAACCTGGCTCATATCTGTTTGCTTTGACTACGTAAATGCATTGTTATATAATTGACATACATTTATACATCAGATAATAAGTCTATTTTTAGCATTTTTTAAAGGGAGGGAAAGAGAGAGAATCAATTTTATTTAGTTTCTCATGTCGATTTCATTGCTCAGACACTTCGCTATGTATGTGGTGCTGGGTTTGAACTCATGTCCTACATGCATGCCAGGCAAGCACCATAACAGCTGAGCCACTGTTCCAGCCCCATAATAAGTCTATTCTGATCATTAACACTGTACTTTAAAAGTTGAACCTTTGAAGAACACCAATGTAATTGACACTTACTGATTTTTTTTTTTTTTTTAAAGAGAGGGACAGTGAGAGAGACAGAAAGAGAGAAACAACTTTATTTAGTTTTTCACATGGCCTTAGTTGCTCCAACACTCAGTTGTGTACGTGGTGCTGGGGTTTGAACCCGGGTCCTCATACTTGCCAGGCAAGCACTGAAACCGCTGAGCCACCGCTCCAGCCCCTGATTTTTTTTATATTAGATATATTTATGTCCTACAGGTATTTAAGTTTTTTAAAACGTAAAACTTAGGAGAGCACTTTACCAGAGCGATGTTTTCCAATCTAAAGTTGTCTACAGTGGTAGTCTCCTTCAGACTTCTATAAAAACAACAAATTTAGTTGGGGATTTTTTTATTCACTTAATGTTTATCACTGGATAAAAATTACCTGTTATTAATAAGTTATATATAAAATTTTACATTACTCTTTACACTGGGATGGAAATTTAAATGTATTTTTGGAAGTAATAAGGAGAGCCTAGTAGATTTAAGATTAACAATGTAAAACATAAAAACCTTTTCCACAAAAGGAAAGTTAAGGGTTCTCCTAACTCATTTGATCCAAATTTCAGATGTAAGGTTGTATTGTGTTAACTGGTATTTATATATAAATGACTTAGAAAACAATATATCAATACTATATAGAATTATATTTAAGAGGTAAAGATTAGCTTCAAAGAAAAGCACTTTACCTAAGGCTTGTCAAGAGGCCAGCCTCACCTAAGACTCTGCCTCTTTCCTTACTCCTCATTAATATGATTCCAAAGTAGGCTAGAATTAAGCTTATTTAAAGATATGTTCACAAGATAGATTTTTATTGTAAAGATTACTATAGTCTCAAACAGGAGGTATAATACACGACTTAAGTAAAGGTTTGGGATTATAAAAATTAAGTTTCTTGGTCCATAGCTATTATACAAACTATGTGTTTTGCTCTTGTTAATTTCATTTTGCATTTTCCTTATGAAACTTTATAGCTGTTGTCTGTTAGTGCTTTGCAGAAGTACAACTTCTAATATAACAACCTGAGTTAATTTGTGATAATAAGCCATCACCCATAGGACAGACAGGTATAAGGCTGACTTCCAATATTAATACTGTCCCCCAGTTAAATAAAAGGGCTAAGTAACTGTAAAACTATAGACATTAAAGTAAAAATATAGTACTTGGGAATTATACTTCTGCCCCTATTGCTCAGCTCTATCTTTTTGATCTAATAAAGTTTGTATCTTCCAGATCACAACAATTCCATATTGAGAACATGACAACACAAAAATTTCAACCCATCCCTACAACTAAGATAAGTGTCTCTCTCCTGTAAAACAGTCAGGATGAGACTTTTGACCCCAGACTAGGCAGTATTATCACCCCTTGGCAGCCTGAAGCAGTCATAGAAGACAGATCTTCATCCCTCACCAACCCTTAAGATTAAAGGATCAAAGTCTTGGGGTTGTGGGGAGTATGAGATAGGGATATAGGATATAAAAAGGAGAAATGCTTGGGGCAAAAACCCTCAAGCCATTGAAATGTAAAAGATAATTATAAAACTTGTCTTTTGCCTGCATGCCTGTGACCTGTACCTTTCACTTGTGTCCTTCACCAATGCCTTTATTTAGAAAAAATAAAAAGATAATGAAACCCTACTAATAATTTCTAATGGTCAAAGTGTATATTACTAGTCATCCTAAAAAAATTATAGTTACAGATCAAGTAGTTATTGATTGGAGCCCTCATGGGCAACTTACAGATTGTATCAAACCTCAAAAATAGGATTAAAGTTTAGAAACACTTGTAATCATAGTCTAGTCAGAACTCAGTTACACAGAAATAGCACCATGACATGGACTAGAGGTCTGGTACCCCCTATGCTTCGCATGGGAAAGGGCCTTTTACAAGATTCAATTTAAAAATTGGGTCTCATTAAAAAAAAAGTTTGAGATGGGTCATATATTTCTAATTCTAATAATTTTACTTCTCTAATAATAGCTTTACTATAGCTGTGTTCTTAATCCTTATTCTTAGTAAAAAAAAAATCAAATATTCAATATGGTGTCAATTTAATGCTTTGTATACCATTTCTTGTTCAAATTGCAAGCTCCAACAATACATTAAAAAGATAACCTGGATTAAAGACATGGACAATGATCTTAAAAAGACACATTCCAGTATGGATACCTGTAAATCTCACTAAACCCTGGCAAAAGACTCCTGTTGCTTTCTTACATCTAAAACAACGCAGTAAGTATTTCATTTGGTGGCTTATCACTGGTATAGTCCTCCTTGCTGGCATGTTTGCTTCTGCCCTACTGCAGCTGCTACATTACATCAGAAGTTAAAAAAATATCTACAGGAATTTCAAAAGAACCTTACAGAGACTTGGCAAACACAGATCCATATCGATTGGGAAATATTAGGGGAAATTCAACAATTTAAAGACTGTTGGGAAAACAAGTTCAGGACCTAAGATGGTCTCAAAGATTGCAATGTCATTATAATGTCGCTCAATGCTGTATTCCTAAGATTCGCTATAATCATAGTAAAAGTGAATGGGGAAAGACAAAAAATCAGTTACCTGGGTTAGATCCTTTTCATAGTGCCTCATTAGATATTTTAAAATTACAGTCTTAGGTACTGGCTATATCTAATGCTAAGACCTACTTTTAAAGATGTCGATGTATGGGAAAGTTTGACAGATTGTATCTCTAGTCTAAATCCTTTTAAATATTTGTCTATATGTGTATGGGGATTAATCGGTTTAATGATTTTGTCAACTCGGATGGAAACAAATAAGGTTTCACAGGAAGTTCCTCGGCTGGTGCTTCTGGCTCTTATACACATAAAGGGGAGGTGTCGGAGACATGAGCATTAGGTAATCTGAGGGCAGTCTGATAGAACACGTGGTGGGATGTCAGGTGGAAGCTGACGGCAAGTAGTCATGTCTCCAAGTCATCAGATGCACCACAAGATGCTTGGAGACCTTCATAGACCCCAGATAACAGCTATGCCTTAGATATGGATATCACTTCACCTTTAAGCTCACAAAGTAGATTCTGTACCTAATGCTTGTTTCCTGGAATTTTCCTTAGAAATGCAACTGCACCCTTTTTCATGCTCAAGATTATGTTGATTAGGTTGAATTTCTCTAGAAATTCTTTAAAAGTTACTTCCATATGTTCTTGTCTCAACTCAATAAATACTGTGGTGAGAGCTGAGTAAAGCTTCCTCAATACCACTCTCTCCAGATGTCCTTGTATCCAAATTATCTCAAGTCTTCATTTCATACAGAAGTCCAATCATCCATAGCTGTCTGTGGCATAAAATTAGCTTTTACATAGGTTGCTGATATAATATTCTGTTAATAGTTGTATGCCATTGGATAAAATTAAAATAATCATTTTCATGATAGAAGAAAGTGACAATAATAAGTGTTCCCTGAGGTATTTCTCTATAGCAGAATAAGGAATTATATACATTTCATAACCAGTTAATGCAATAGAAGTGTATCCTAGTGTTAATGTTCACAGCCTAAGTTTATTAGTAAAAAGTGTCATAAAACAGTCATCTGTTTTCCATGAGAACAGAAGGCATTGTCTGTTGTTTTGTCCTTGTACTTAATGCATTGCCCACACATAGTAGACCCTCAGGATACCATAAATGTCAGCCTGATGAACGTCAGGTTGTTGGTTAGATTTGTTATTTTAGTTTGTTAGATTTGTTATCTTAAATTACCTATATCATTCTCTCATGTTTTATATTATCTAGAAAAAAAGATAAGTAAAAGTGCCTTCAAAACTGCTATTAATCAGAAATATAAAAACAAAATTTTAGGGGCTGAAGTGGTGGCTCAGCAATTATGGTGCTTGCCTGGCAAGCACAAGGACCGGGTTCGAACCCCAGCACCACATACACAACAAAGTGTTGGAGCAACAAAGATCATGTGAAAAATAAATAAAAGTGATTCTCTCTGTCTCTTTCTCTCTCACTGTCCCTCTCTATAAAAAAAATTCATATAGAATGCATAAAATTTTGTTATAAAGTATGAATGTGTACCAGATATTATTCTCTGTCCAAGAATATTCACCTATGTTCTGTGACACTGAGACTGGGACTCTACAAACCATGTTTCTTTTCCAACTGCTCCTTATTAAAAATCTGCCAATAAAGGGCACTAAAGGGAAGGCAGAGGAGGAATAAAAAATGATTTTTCTTGTATTGGCTGTTTTTTTTTTCATTACCTTCTGTTCCTGATATATGCCAGAAAAGAAAAATGAATCAGACATACATTTGGAAGAAAAGTTAGTTGGAAGCATGAAAACTAATTTCATATAGAATTAGCAAAATATCCTGTGAAGAAAGCACTTAAATGTAGGTAATCAATGTATGCATATGATTAAGACAAAAAATCCCAAGAACTTCTCCACAGTCTAAGACTAGTGCTCTAGAAATAAACCATAGGTGTGTGTGAGGCCCTCGGTTCAATCCCCAGGACTATAAAACAAAAGAAAAGAAATGGACCCTAAGATGTTTTTGAGGATTCAAGTGCATCTAATTTATTAAGGAACTGCTCCCAGGAAGAGGGAGAACTGGGGCAGGCAAGAGGAGGAAGCCAAGCCCTGGCTTATCTGGCCAAGGATGACTCCAGCCTGAATAAGTGTTAGGAACTTCCTGATGCAAGAAGCCTAAAGCTTTCATAATCCCCACTATTGAATAGGGGTCAAGAATTCTCAGGCTCTTCCTGCTCTCCGCTGACTGCAAAGAATTTCTAGCCCAAACCTAGTCCTCCAGAAAGAACTACAGGTGCTGGCTGTTGGAAGAAAAAAAGAAAAGAAAAGAAACATGGCTGGTAAAAGATAACTGGGCAGATCACCAACATTATTCACTAAACCACCTACTCAGTCTTATTGACTCCTAATGAGGTCTAGATGAATTATTAAAGGGAGAGGGCATTCTTGGGGCTCAAAATATGATGCCCCGAAATATGGTGCTTTGGCTTGCTGAGAAATTGGATTGAAGAAGATTGAAAGACCCTCAGAAGCAAGATCTCTCTGAAACCTGTCCTCCTGTCTCCCACTCCTTTTTATTTTTGGAAGCAAATCATAATACTCAGAATTCCTCTTCCCCAGGGTGGAAAAAGATACTAGAACCCCTCTCTCCCAAAGCAATTCATAAAACCTATAAAGGTCACTTTCTCCCTTCTTTCCCTTGGAAATCCCATTCCAGAGGGTGGCTGATGGTGGGATTGGAAGGCAAAGGTGGGAGGAAAGTTACACTGGACAAGAAGCATCTGAACAAACCATCCTTACTGGGTTCCCTCCCTCAGTCTGTTTCCATTAGATCATACCGTTTGTCCAATCGCATTTCTACATGGCTGACCAATCCTCATCACAAAGAAGCACAAAAATAGATGTCACTTGAAACTTCGATTAAATAAATTTGTTATATTTTTATCTTGTTAACCTGTCTTGTTATAGGAGTGTTGGACATGACCTTTACAATTCTTAGAGAAGTATCATGGTTTTCCACGAGCTAGCCTTAAACCTGGTTTTTGCCCATATTTTGTCTGCATGATTTTCTACCCATATTTCTTCACTGAGAATAAGCTTCCTTATTTTACTATAGAGCTAAATGCACTACCTTCTTATTAAAGCTAGAAGTTGCCTTAGTAATATAACGATATTGTCAGGCTTACTCTGTCAAGTTTCCAGAATAAAGTTTTGTTTGCTGCCCCGCCCCTTTGTTTATTCAACAGAGATAAGTCTGTGAAAGGCACTTTGCTAGTCCCAAGGGACACTGATAAATTCTACCCTTATGGAACATACATAAATTACAATAAATTGTGTGTGTGTATTCATGAGTGGTACTGGGATTGAACCCAGGGGTGCTTTACCACTGATCTACATCCCCAGTCCTTTGTATTTTTTCATTTTGAGACAGGGTCTAAGTTGCTTAGGACCTCACTGAATTGCCAAGGCTGGCCTCAAATTTGTGATCTTCTTGCCTCAGCCTCTAGAGTTGCTGGGATTATAGGTTTCACCACCATGCCCAGCAAATTACAACAAATTCTTTAGAAGAAATAGTACAATATATTAAGAAAATAACAGGGCAAGAATAAGTTTAAATAGGGATGATTCCTTAGGTATATCCAAGGAGCTAATATTTAAGGCAAAGATATGAAGAATATGGAGGAGTTCATTCCTCACCTCCCAAAGGCAATAATAAAAGGAAAAATCTTGAGCCTGGAAAAAGCTTCTCCAGTTCCATGAAAGAAAAGGTCAACAGACCTGAAGCAAACTGGGGGAATGGGATAAAAGGACTCAAAAAAGGGGGCTGGAGCAGTGGCTCAGCGGTTACATTACGGCACTTGGCCGGGCATGCCTGAGTACACGGGTTCAAACCCCAGCACCCACATGCACAATTAAGAGTTGGAACAATGAAGGCCATGTGAAAAACTGAATTTAAAAAAATTGATTCTCTCTCTCTCTCTCTCTCACTGTCCTCTCTTAAAAAAAAAAAAAAAAGGAACTCAAAGAGGAATGGGAGGGGCTGGAGCGGTGGCTCAGTGGTTTCAGTGCTTGCCTGGCAAGCACGAGGACCCGGGTTCAAATCCCAGCACCACGTACACAACTGAGTGTTGGAGCAACGTAGGCCATGTGAAAAACTAAATAAAGTTGTTTCTCTCTTTCTCTGTCTCTCTCACTGTCCCTCTCTCTTTAAAAAAAAAAAAAAAAAAGGAATGGGAAAGGGTAGTCATGCTTGACTCCCAACCTGACACAATTTAGATCCCGCTTTAACATAAAAAAGTCTAACATTCACATTTGAGTCCTTTATATAACCTTTATAGTTTGTAAAAAGAAATATCAAAGACAAATAGAGATCGTTTAAAATTCTAGTATCTTTGATATTGCCAATAATGCTAATTAGTGAATAATTTTGCTGCCTAAGTGGTCTATCTTCCTTCCTACTATATTAGAATGTAAATATGGGTAAACACAGTACCCATGGGTAGGAAAAAGTGGTGATGATGAAAAGTATAAGAAATAAAGATATTAGTGATAATGAGAAGCATTAAATCAAATTATAATTCATAGAAGGTATTTTTGAAGCTGGAAGAAAACTGAGTTATTTAGTAAAATACTCTTGCATTTTTTTGGTAAATAATATAGCTAATGACAAGGACCTTCAAGTGCTTTTTGCTTGTAGAAAACAAAATGCCAACCTTCAACATATCCAACAGGCTGGAGTAAATTAAAAAACAAACAAACAGTTAAATGCTAAAATGGATGTGAAACAGGAGTTTGCCACATCTCTGCTCTGGCAGCAGGTCCTCTGAGGCAGAACTGAGCTTCAGCAATTTGCACCTCATCAGGGGAGAAATTTATAGTAACTCTCAACTACACCATTCAAAACACAGAATAAATTCTTGCACATTTGGAGGGGGAAATTTATATTGACCATGATCTTGAAACCCCAAGAGCTAATAATTAACCCTTTTTTAAATATATTAATTGGAATGAGAATGTAGACCAGTTGCCTTTCAACTCAACAATCAAAATAAAAATTTTCAGAATTATCTTGAACTTAGAGATGTGTTGAAAGTAAGATTGAAATGGTTGCATTGTGCATTCAGATGAAATTATGATCTGATTCTGAAAGAACACACCAACTCCCTTCCCCATCAAAACCCAGTTCTCAGAAGTTTCTTTTTGCTTCTTCTGCTCTGTTTATAGATTAACTGCACACTAAAGTTAGCTAGGAATGCATAAAACCCTAGTCCCAAGTTATAGGAGAAGGTCACACTTGGAAGGGTGCTTCCCAGAAACAGTGACCACAACAAAAACCAGAGAAGCCACTCTAATCAACACAGAAACGTTGACACTTAGATCCAGTGGACAGCAACTTCTGCAGGCCTGTCTGAATGAGATAAGATGCACACAGCCCACTCTCCAGAAGAGGCTTCTTTTCAAAGTACTGGACAACTAAGGCACCCTCTTGTCGAGGACCCACATACTTTCACTTAAAAATTCATATAAAAGATTCTTCCTTAGGGCAAGGGATAAGGTAGGTTATTAGAATTGAGAGCCAACCATCTTCCAACCTTATTAGCTTATTGCTAATAAAGCTCTTTCCCTATCACTCTGCTGCTTGAAACATGACTCTTGGGCAGCAGCAAACAGAATTTTATGGGGTTAAAATTACTGCTTTATTTCATATGTGTAGGAGAGAAAAATGTTTCCTTCTACCCTTCTAAGTTCTATGACTGGTTTAAGATTAAATTGATATAGACAGTTAACCTAAGAAAAACAATTGAGTTATGTATATATGCTTTGGAGTCCCATCAAAATTCCGGACTGAAAGAAGTGGCCAGATGATTAACAGGATCAGTTTAGTTACAAAAAGGAATGGATGGGGGCGGAGGGGGAGTGCGTGTGCTGGAGTGGTGTTTCAGCAATTGAGCGCTTGCCTGGCATGAACCAGGACCTTGGTTGGATCTCCAGTACCACACACACACTAAGTAGAGGAAAAACAAATGCCTGATGAAAAAAAATAAATTTTTTTTCTCTCTCCCCCCTCCTCATAAAAACAATTAAAAAAAATAAGAGGGTTTGGGGCTTCTGGGGTGGTAGAGGCAAATTATGGGAAGGAATGAGGAGGCATTGAATAATGAATAAATGATGATCATATAGGTGATAAAAGTTATCTCCAGGAGTAGCTTTCATTATGGCACAGATACCTTGACTAATGGAAATTTCCTTTACCAAGGAAGGGTGGTATACACTTAGGCAGTTAAGGTAAAAACCTGCTTTTCAATTTCTGTTAGCCCAAAGTTATCAATATGCATCATATTTTGTGGTGGTTTGTTTTGAACACCTTCATATGTATATACATACAAGTTTTTATTTCCATTTTATCTTCTACTGGGAGAACAGAAGCAAGTATCTTAAAACCACCTGCTTTTAGGCAAGACAACATTGAAAAAAAATGATTTGTTAAAATTCTTCATCTGTACAGTTTGCTTCCTCTTTATTTTTTTATTTATTAAAAATGCATTTTCCATTTCAACTACTAAATCCTAGAGGATTAAGATAGATTTAAATGAAAGAGAAGCTTATGTAAATACAGCGCTTTTGAGTTGGAAAAGCAAACAATTTTCTATTCTGCTCAGATACCAATGTCCTGTAGAGAAGAAGATTCCCCAGAATGCTGAAGTAAGTGCTTAGAATGAAAACTCAGCCAGCATGGAGTGGAGTAGAGAACTAGGGAGGCTTTATCTGGAAGGCTTTATTTCCTGGGGGTGAACTACTTCTTTGAACTTAATAGCTTAGGGAGGGTGGGGGAGGGGGCAATCTGCCAGTGAGGTAAATGAACTCCATTGTCTTCCCTCAACACAGACCATGCAGTTGAGTATAATCACAATTTATTATTAAGAATTTAATTGGCCAGGTGTTGGGCTTCCCCCTCAATTCTTCTGAATCTATTTACTGCAATTGTCAAATGGTTAGTGATTATCTTCTGTCTTCATCCCTTAGATGCTGATCACTGCCATACTGGAACAATTTCTCACTCAATACCTTTGAGCTCTAGTTGACACAATTCCACGTGCCCTTGGTTCACTTTCTGAAACATGGGTACTGCGGCCTTTTTAGAATGTGCTACTCTTGACAGAAAGGAGATAATCATTCTGTTTTAAATTGGTTGTAAATTGTATGGTGTGAGAAGGGTCTGTTTCATCCTGATCCATGTAAAGATGTGAAATTAAACATAACCATTATTAGGTCTCCCAGAACGATTTTCTTTATTCTCTGAGCCTCTTTCATTTCTTGATTGCTGCTGGCTTCCCCCACCGGTGTCAGTCAGGGGGCCATTTTGAGAATGAGAAAAAAACATGAAGGGTAAAGAATTTTAAGCTTGTATCAGTATGCTGGATCATGAGTAACTCAGATAATACCAGAAAATTATCCAAATAGCTTCCTTAAAAGGACCCTAACAGGGAGTTTCAAAGACTGGAATGCCGATCCTCTTCCATCTCCTTCTATCCACTTCTCTCCTACCCTTCACAACTTGATTCAATTGTTACCATCTCTATAAAACTCATCTGAAATGATATTCTCCCCTGGAAACTCCCATAGGAAATTTTTGTACAATTAACTCATTGACCATTAGTCATCTACTACCTTGCATCTTTGAACTTGAACTGCTAGTACTTTTTACTTTTCCATCGATCTATATCATATTTCACTATACTGTAACCACCTGAAGAGCAGGACCTACATCTTATATTCTCTGACAGTGTCTGGCACCATACTCTGTATCTGGTGGACTTTTTTTTTTTTTGAGAGAGAGAGAAAAGAGAATAACTTTATTTTTTCATCTAGGCTTTGTTTCTCTGACACTTGGTTGTGTATGTGGTGCTGGGGTTTGAATCTGGGTTTCTGTGCATGCCAGGCAAACACTCCAACCACTGAGCCACCATTCCAGCCCCTCTGGTGGACTTTTAATAGTTATTATTGATTTTATTTTTAAATCATGAATTAGTTCATATGAAACCCCAGGGACTAAAGAGCACATTTTTAAAATTGTTTTCAAAAAAGGATACTTTATTTATTTGCTTTGATCTTGATTAGCTGATTTTATTTTCTAAAATTTTGACCTCAAATACTGAGTTGTTTTTCTTCAACACATTTACTAGCAGATAACCTTTAGTTCAGAACACAAAGCTCATTCATTCTCAACTTTCCTCAAGACTGTCATGATCTGGAGTTATAATAGTTAAAATTTAACCAACAGCTTTTACATTCTAGTCAATGATTAGGTTAGAAAGACACAGAGAAGCTTTTTTGTACCTTTAAAATACTGAAGATCTAACTTTGATGTTATCATACAGTCAGTCATATCAGCTTCTTGCTCTATGAAATAGAATGATGATACCTGCCACTTATCTATTTTACAAGAAAAGGTACTGATGTTTATTCCCTAGGCAGTAGAAAAAATGCTATTTTAACTGTTTTAACTTTCAAAATAAAATTAATATCATATAGATAATTAGACTTACTCAGTAGATAATAATAATATGCATATTTTTCATTTGATGTATTAGTTTTCTGTTACTGTAACAAATATCTGAGATAATCAACTTATAAAGAGAAAAGGTTTATTTTGGCCCATAATTTTGGAATTTTTAGTTCATGATTGGTTGGGTCTGTTGCTTTGGACTTTTACTATCATAACATGGCAGAAGCATATGGCACTCTCTCAGCTCATAACTGGGAAGAGACCAGGGTCCTACAATCCCCCTAAAGGATATGATCTCAGTGATCTGAACACTTCCTACTAGGCTTTCCCTCCTAAAGACCCCACCATTTCCCAGTAGCACCACCCTAGGAACCAAACCTTTAACATGGACCTTTGAGGGACACTTATCTAAACTATCCCACAGTCCTAGCAAACTGATATTATACACTTTATCTTTAAGATTAGGAACAAAGCAAAGATGTATATTCTCTACATTCTTATTCAAGGCAGTGCTAGAAGTTCTAGCCAGTGCAATACAGCAAGAAAAGGAAAACAATGCATGCAAATTGAAAGGAAGACATCAGACCTCCCTATTTGCTGATAATGTGCCCATCTATGTAGAAAATACCAAGGAATTTGCAAAAAAATTTCCTAGAATTAATAAGTGACTTCAATAAAGTTGCAGACAATAAGGTCAATATACAACGTCAACATACAAAAAGTAATTGTATTTATATATACTAGCAATAAACAAATAGACATCAAAATTTTAAATGCAATGCCACTTTTGTTTTGCTTTATGTTTTCCTTTTTGCTCTCTGTCTTCTTTGATTTTTTGTTTTTGTTTTTGTTTTTTTAAATACTGGTGATTGAACCCAGAGTCACAACACTGCCTCAGTCAGTCTCTGAGATTACAGGTATGCCCCCACTGCACCAGGCTGACAATTGGGTGGGGGTGGAGCTACTGGGTATTAAACCCAGGGGCATTTAACCACTGAGCCACATCCCCAGCCCTGTTTTCGTTTTGGTTTGTTTGTTTGTTTGTTTGTTTTTTAAACAGGGTCTTGCTAAGTTGCTTAGGGCCTCACTAAGTTGCTGAGGCTGGCTTTGAACTTGTAAACCTCCTGCTTTGGACTCCTGAGCCACTGGGATTAAAGGCATGCACCACCACATCCAGCTGTTGAATGTTGTTTTTTTATTTTTTATTTATTTTTTTTCTGAATGTTGTTTTTAATGCTACCTTTGCCTCATATCTTTAGTCTTTGATAGAGATGTCAAGTCTAAGAATGCTTTGCCTAACTGTAAATTCTGAAGACTTACAGTAAAAAGCAAAACAAACAAAAAAGCTATCCAATTAAAAAAATAAACAAAAAAACATAAATAGGCATTATTTAACCAAAGATGATATACAGATGTCAATTAAAAATGCAAAAATATGGGCTGGAGTGGTGGCTCAGCGGTTACAGTGCTTACCCGGCATGCATGAGTACACAGGTTCAAACCCCAGCACTCTCGTACACAACTAAGTGTCAGAGCAACGAAAGCCATGAGAAAAATTCAATAAAAAGTTAATTCTCTCTGTCTCTCTCTCACTGTCCTTCTCTTTTTAAAAAAAAATGCAAAACTTTTTTCAATATCATTAGCCATTAGAGAAATATATATTAAAACTATAAGGAGTTATTACTATATACCTTAAACATGGCTCCAATAAAAAATAATGAGATCAAATGCTGGCAATACAGAGAAACCAGATCACTCACATGTTGTTGGTGGGAATGTAAAATAGCACAACCATTATGGAAAACAATTTTGCAGCTTCATGAAAAATCAGACATTCATAGGATCCCACAATTGTACTCCTGAGTACAGAGAAATCATGTAGAAATTTGTACATGAACCAGAAACAACGTGGATGTTTTATGGTTAAACACATGGTGGCACATCCTGCCATAGAACATTACTTGGCAACACAAAGGAATCAATTATTGATATGTCCAGCAGCCCGGATGAATCTCTAGGGAATTGTGCTGAGAGAGAGAGAGAGAGAGAGAGAGAAAGAGAAAGAGAGAGAGAGAGGAAGTCCAATCCCAAAAGGTTACATACTATACGATTCCGCTTATGTCATACCATTTTTCAAATGACGATGCTATAGATATGATGTATAGACTAGTGGTTTCCAGGAGTTAAAGAGTGGATTAGAGCAAGAGGAAAGTGTATCTAGCTGTACAAGGGCAACTCCAGATAACCTTGTGTTGATGGAAATATTTCAATATTTTTATTATGAAATTATACTATAGTTTTGCAAGATATAACCATTTTTTCTTTCTTTCTTTTTTTTCTTTTTTTTGGCAACTGTATATGAAGTCCTCTTCAAATTTTTTTTAAAAAGTAATTTATAACAAAAAAAAATCTTGGTTCTTGGGCTAAATGCTGGACAATCAGGGTCTCCAGCAGCAAGGCTCAACAAGATTTATCTCTAGCAATTTGCTTGGCTCTTTTGGAGCCAGTGGACTGCTGGCAGTCTGCTGATCAGCATTTGAGAACCAAGGATATAACCTAGCTTCACTGATTCATAAATTCCTTCCCCAAATTTCCCTAGCAGTTGAGCCCCTGATAATCACCTGAATATTTTCAGAGAAATTAACACACTGCTGGTCAAGGCAACCTATAGGGGAGTATGATGGTGAGACTATTCTTTGGTTTCAAGCCAAAATCTACTTTGTTCTAGCCATTAAAACTAGTACTTCCCTGTGGGCCAACCCATCAGACATATGCCAGTCCTTTAGTCTCATTCCCCTAAGTTTTCCTCGGTATACATGGTTCCAACCTTCCTCACTATCTTGCATACCCTACCCAATTTCTCTTGGACTGAGAGGTGTTTTTCAGAGATATTGGACTTTTACTGCAAAAACAGAAAGTACTGGACAACCTAAGCTAGGTGGTCACCCTAAAATTCAACTTATCAGTATTCTTTTTTGTTTAAGAAAATAAGTAAGTAAAAGTAATCCTTTGAAGTGTATAGTTCCATGAGTTGACAAATGTCTAGTTGTATACTTACTACCACAATCAAGGCATTTACATCACCCCATCATAGTATACCCCTTTTTCAGTTAATCCCTGCAACCACTCATATTATTTCTGTCCATACAGTTTTGTCTTTTCCAGAATGTTGTATAGAGTAATAAAAATATTAACCTTTTTGTGCCTTGCTTCTTTCATCAGCATAATGCTTTCGAGATTCATCCATTGCATTGCATCATAAATAATCAATTTATTTTTATTACTGAATTTTGTCTTAAATGCTTAGAACAAGATCCTAGAAATAGTTCACTCTGATGAACATAGGAGAAAACATGACTACCCTTTCCCTTAACTGTAGTACTATCAATTGCAATCAAGGGTTACATTAGCTTTCCTAGCAGTAAGATTGCAAAATTGTCTCATTTAGGCTACCATCAACTAGAAATCCCAAGTCATTTTCACACAAATTGCTGTTTGCCAATTGCCAGAACCCAGTTGATGTTTAGGATCCAAGTACAACACTTAAAGCTTAACCTTCTTTCCTTTATAACATTTGAAAAATTGAGAAATTTTTCATAGAACATAAAAATCACCATGTTACAGTGTACATTTTAGTATATTTGCTATGTTACACAACCATCACCATTGTCTAATTCTGGAGAATTTTCATCATCCCCAAAAGAAATCCCTATGCAGAAAAGGCCTTTGATAAAATCCAGCACCCTTTTATGTTCAAAACTCTAGAGAAGATGGGGTTCAATGGACCATTTCTGAACTTTGTTAAGGCTATATATGCTAAACCCTCTGCTAGTATAATACTAAACGGAGAAAAGCTGAAAGCATTTCCACTAAAGTTGGGAACAAGACAAGGCTGTCCGCTCTCACCACTTTTATTCAATATTGTTCTTGAGACACTAGCTAGAGCAATTAGGAAAGTGAAAGAAATCAAAGGGATAAATATAGGAAGTGAAGAAGTCAAACTCTCTCTTTTTGCTGATGACATGATCCTGTATCTGGAAGATCCAAAAAACTCCATCAGTAAACTGCTTGAACTCATGAATAGATTTAGCAAAGTGGCAGGACACAAGATCAACATGCATAAATCAGGGGCTGGAGCGGTGGCTCAGCGGTTTCGGCGCTTACCTGGCAAGCACGAGGACGCGGTTCAAACCCCAGCACCACGTACACAACTGAGTGTTGGAGCAACTGAGGCCATGTGAAAAACTAAATAAAGTTGTTTCTCTCACTGTCCCTCTCTCTTTAAAAAAAAAAAAAACAAACATGCATAAATCAATAGCTTTCCTATATACTAATAATAACAGGACTGAAGAAGAACTTAGGAATTAGACCAGAAACCTTATAGCTGCTAGAAGAAAACATAGCATCAATACTACATCATTTGACTCCCTTAACAAGGCCTCCAAAGCACAAGAAATAAAGCCAAGAATCAATAAGTGGGACATTGTTAAACTAAACAGCTTCTGTACAGCTTAAAAAAAGAAGTCTGTGAAGAGAGAGCCTACAGAATGGGAGAAAATCTTGTCCAGCTACCCCTCTGGTACAGGACTAATATCCAGAATATGTAAAGAACTCAAAAAACTTCACACCAAAACAACAACAACAACAAAGCCCACAAATAACCCAATCAATAAATGGGCAAAAGAACTAAACAGAAACTTCTCCATAAAAGAAACACAAAAGGCCAATAAATACATGAAAAAATGTTCAACATCTCATTTCACAGCAATCAGAATAGCAAAGATCAAAAATATAAACAACAATAAAATGCTAGTGAGGTTGTGGGAACACAGGAACACTTGTACTTGATGGGACCACAGACTAGTACAAACACTCTGGAAAGTAGTATTGAGATTCCTCAAAAACTTAAGGATGGAACCACCATATGACCCAGCTATTCCACTCCTGGGTATTTTCCGAGAAGATCTAAAATCAGCATACTACATACAGCCACACAGTCACATCAATGTTTATAGCAGCACAATTTGCAATAGCTAAATTACGGAATCAACATAAATACCCATCATTAGATGAATGGATTAAGAAATTGTGGCATATTTATAAATTGTGGTTTATATACACATTGGAGTTCTATTTGTCTATTAAAAAGAATGAAATTATGGCCTTTGCCGGTAAATGGATAGAAATGGAGAATATCATCTAAATGAAATTAGACAAATTAAAAATTCAAAGGTCAAGGAACTGGAGGGGTAGCTCATTTGCCTGGCATACACAAGGACCTGGGTTCAAACCCCAGCACCACATTTACAACTAAGTGTCAGAAAAACAAAAATCTGAAGAAAAAATAAATAAAATTGACACACACTCTTTCTCTCTTTCTCTCTTGCTCTCTCTTTCTTAGAAACAAACAAACAAAAATCCTCAAAGGTGGAATTTTTCTCTGGTATGTGGAAGCTGGATTAAAATAAAGGAAAGAGGAGGGAAGGATAAGATTACATAAATAACCATTCAAATACAAATTAACAGAGGAGCTAAAGGAAGTCTAGCAGATAGAGGAAAGAGAAGAAGAATGGGGAAGAAGGATGGGAGGAACAGGGGAAAAGGAAAGGAGAGGATTAAGAAAAATAAAGAATATTTTGCACCTTTGAGATACTAAATAGTTCCCATGCAATCAATAAAAGCTGGGGGAAAATCAAAGGGAAAATAAGGAGAGGAAAGGAATCAGGGGATGGGTGGAAGTGAGGGGGATTGCTTGGGAGGGATATTGGTCAAATTATATCGTTATATTGTGTGCATGCATGAATATGTAACAACAAATCCTATCATTATGTACAACTATATCGCACCAATAAAAATATGGAGAAAAAATGATTCATCTTTCATTCAATATCATTTCCCTAATCATCCAGGCTTGTAATATTTTTTTAAAGGTTAGGCGGTTTAATCTGGTGTTCTAGCAATCTTTCTCAGAAAGTATGGGGCCTACGGTGGAGCCAAGATGACCAATAGCTTCAGGGCTTGGAGCAAAAAGGAAACAGACAGGATCCAGGGGAAAGACTGGTTCACAAAGCAAAGAGATGGACCAGTCAAAGCGATAGATACAGAGGGCTGCCTTAGAGACGCCCAAACAAAGTTTGAGTCGGAGGGGCTCTGACTAGGGTCAGGAATGAGAACCAAGGGAAAAAAGTGAGGAAAACAAGTAGTATGACCCAGAGAGATTTCCTGAAACACTGATATGTACACCCAAGACTCCAGCAGAGGCTGTGGCTTCTGGAATGAGGAAATTGGATTAACAAATTGGGATGTTATCTCCAAGACCTACACTCAAAGTGCTGTGGAAAAGCAGTTCCCACAGATTTATGTGGGGCAGTTCTTCTCAAACTTTAGCTTGAGCCAGTTCCTTGGGGGCTTGAAGCACAGATTGCTCGTCCCTACCTCCTGAGTTTATGCTTCAGTATGTCTGTGTTGGGCCTGAGAATTTGCAGTTCTATGTTCCCTGCTGATGTTTAGGCTGCTGGTGAATTGGCTACACACCCTGCACACTTAGGGAATGTGCCTTAGGGAATGGCCTCATCCCACTGAAGAGCATTTTGATTAAAGTAGGCAGTTCCTATCACCCCTTCAGACATATCCTTCTCAGTGAATTTAGTACTGCAGTTTGCCATGTCTTGTACTCTTATCTTATATGACCTTAGTGCACATCTTACTTGGAGAAAGTCCAAGAACAGGGAAAAGGATAAGGTCTCAGTGACTGATGTCGCTGTGAAGAAAATCAGAAGGAAGGTTAAGTGAAGTGAGAAGAATTCTGAATTGAAGGTTTTACTTCTTGTGCTAATCCTTGCTCAGTCTGAGGGTTTCCTAGAAGTCTTTCTCAATCACCATCAGTTAGTTTTCTCAGAAACTGACCAGCTGCCATGTTCCCCATCATGCTGGAGGGTGAGAAGAAAGACCAGGAACCACAGTGCTGACATGATGAGAGAGGCAGCACACTGGGCTTGGCAAACTCTCTGGTGAAAAGATAAATGATTACTACCGCAGAATTGTTGGTAGGAGGTGATGCAACAAAAGTACTTCTCAAATACCTTGCCAGGTTCTTGCCACATGAACTGAAAGATGGAGCATGGGAAACTGGCAGTAGCCTAGTGGATGTGGACTTACAGGGCTTTAGGAATTTGTCTGTCTCAAATACCTAGAAACCAACTTGTGACTATCATCAAATAAAGACAGTACTTGTGGAGATGCAAGAACAACAATATGAATCTGGCTTGCTTTCTGACCATGAATATAAAATCCACTCTGTCAGCCTGCACTTCTTACTCTCCTAAATGTTAACAGAGAAAATTCATTTTTTTAAGGTACTGTTTTTTTTTGTTTTTGTTTTTGGTTTTGTTTTGTTTTGTTTTTGGTACTGGGGATGGAACCCAGAGGCACTTAACCACTGGGCCACATCCCCAGCCTATTTTTTACTTTCTTATTTTGAGATAGGTCCTCACTAAATTGTTGAGGCTGGTCTTGAATTTGTAATCCTCCTATCTCAGTCTCCCAAGTCTCTGGGATTAAAGCCATGCATCACTGGATTTGAATACTACTGTACTTTTGAGTCTCTTAATTATAGCAACTTAGACTGTCCTTTAATAAATATGGGTTTGTTAAAAATATAGAACATAAATATTTGCAGATAGAAGACATGAAATCATAAAAATAAAGGTCGTGCATGGTAGGTGCTAAGGGAGAGGAAGGGGGAATAGCTTTGGGCTTGAGAAACCAGAAAGGCTTATGTTCCAGTCGGGGTTTGCCAGAGATACTACACTGACTTGTGTGGCGTGTGTGTGTGTACATACAGAGACTTATTTTAGGAAATTGGCTCATGTGATGTGGAGGCTGGCAAGTCTGAAGTCTATCAGGCAGGCAAGCAGGCTAGAAACTCAGGCGGTAGTTAATGTTGCAAGCTTGAGAGAGAATTTCTTTTCCAGCAAACCTCATTTTTTTGTTCTTACGGCCCTCAACTGATTTGATGAGGTCTACTGGAAATCACTGTGATAAACTTTACTTAAAGTCAACTGATCGTAGATGGTAACCACATCTATAAAATACCCTCAGAACAACACGTGGATTAGAGCTTGCTTAGGTTACCATGGCCTCGCTCAGTTGACTCAGAAAACCAAACATCACAAATTCCCATAGAACGTGGGAAGCTTACAACTGAAGAATGGATAAGATTTTAACAAATACATGGCTTATATTAGGATGATCTTCACACTCCTATTATCAGGCCATGTGTCCCTGAAGCTATAACTTTCCTCGTGGATATAAACTGCCTAATTTAAGCCTTGGCTCCATATGGAGAAAGAGATAATTTAAGCCCACAGTCTGGTTCAGTCAGTGAGTTTAAAGGCTGCAGTGCTGAGAGTCTATTTGTTCAGATAATGCAATATTGACCCCTGCAAGTAGCTCTTACATCTCCCACATGGACTTTTGTGTGACATCTGCTGAGCTGCTTCTGTGAAGTCCTGGCAAGGACAGAACATTAACTCAATAGAAGTAACACACACACACACACACACACACACACACACATTCAATTAACTGGTGCTTTTTACATGGTGTCCTGCAACGTGGATGGCACAATCTCTGGATGAAGATGGGTCACAAGACTTAAGCAATTCACAAATCCGGTGAAATTCAAATACTTGAATTTTCACTGAGAAACCGTAAGGCCCTCAGGTAAAGTCAATCTCAATTCAAGCAAAGGTGTGTTTTATTTAGCAGGAAAAGGAAGAAATTCATTTGCTTGAAATCTCTAGTCTCTGGGTCATTTATAGGCTACTATGTGGAAGGATCCCACCAGATGGCTCCCCTGCCTGCCTCAGAGTCTCCACCTTCTGCTTAACTTTATCAGCACTGGAGCTAAACTTCCTTTTAACAGGGCTTGATCACTTTTTAAAAGTGTTTTATTAGAAATTTGGAGAGAAAGGTTCTGATAGAATAGAAACAGCAGAAACCTGAGGTTATAAGGGTTGGGAAGTGGAATGCAGTTGGCTCGGAAGATAAACTTTCCCGATTTTATTACAAGCTGAACTGCTCTCAGTACCTGGTTAGAGAACCTAAATCCAATTCAGTGTGGGCTACCTGGTTCCATTTGTTCTCAGCCAATATGTAGAGAATGCAGATAGATTTAATCCCTCAGCGGGACTTTAAATGTAAGATTGTGGCCCTTACAAGAGTCACAATGGGACTGTGCTTTCATCTGCCCCCATAATAGAAAAATGGATAACTGGGACAAAAATGTGATGGCCGTTTTCAGATATTGGATAACAGATAATGCAGCCCTATAAGGTCTAAGAGAAGGGAATACAGCAATTACGATTGTCTGATCTTCCTAGAAGCAGTTTTCTGGAAGTGAATTAGGAAGAAAGAAACCAAATAGAGCCTAGTTGTCTTGCTGAATGGAGACAGAGGTTGTAAATAATGGGTCGGAGGAAAGTTTACAGAGAAAGAGATCTAGAAAAATGCAAAGAGGTCCTTCTGACACTTTGACTATCAATTGTGCATGCAAAGAAAGGGTGAAACTCCATGAGGCTGGACAAAGAACTGGGGAAGAAGAATTATTGGGACAGTTTAAGCCAAATAATACCCAAAGTTCACACAGGATTGAAAATGAATCAGATTGCCAACAGCCAGAGTGGAGAAACTTTGCTAAACACATGGGTAAAGACCTCAGATAGGTTGAACCTTGATAGTGGGATTAAACTATACCTAGAGTGAGGTATAGTTTTTTAGAGTACCCTAAAAAATTTTAAAGCAAGCCTGGAAAAGATTAACCTAATCTGCAAATAACTTCTTACCAGAATGAAGTCAAACAATTTTAAAGGAAAACAATAATATCCTGCTCTCAGTAATGTGAAATTGAAGCACAACATCCCAAAAAACTACTAGACACGTGCAAACATAAGAAAGCATGCCCGATAATGCAGAGAAAAATAATTTCATAGAAACTGACCCAGAAATGACAGATGATGGGATTAAGGAAGATATTTAAAAAGTACTATCAGAAATACTATAAATACACTCAAGCATATAAAAGGATGCAAGAATATAATGAGGAAACAAATAGAAAACATAAAAACCTTTGGGGAGGGGAACCAAAAGAAATTTCTAGAATTGAAAAAATACAATACCTGGAATGAAAATTTCACTGCACAAAATAAATAGCAGGATAGACATTGCAAAGGAAAGGATCTGTGAACCTGATGACAAGGCAGTAGAAACTATCTAAAATGAAGCTGAGAGAGAATAAAGGTCATAAAAGTACCCACAATGGGTACTTTGGGACTGGAATAGTTACAATTCTTTCTCACCACTTGAAAAATGACCAGGGGTCTAGACAGGCAGGAAGTTGCTATTGGAGGCACTTATCAATGATTAAGCAGTGTCTTCTGCAGCAGAAATTCTATTATTAAAATCATACACATGGGCTAGAGTGGCAGCTCAGTGGTAGAGTGTTTGCCTGGCATGTGCGAGGACCCAGTTTGAACCCCAGCACCACATGCACAACTAAGTGTCGGAGCAACAAAAACCAGAGAGAGAGAGAGAAGAAGAGAGAGAGAGGGAAACCAAATTAAATCAATTCTCTCTTTCTCTGTCTCTCACTCTCAGATAAAAAAGCAGATAAAAAAACAAATAAAAATTAACTATCTCTTACTCTTTCTTTCTTTAAAAAAGCATACATATATACATACTAAATATATGTATGTATAAAAAATGATACTGCCTGCTATACAATCTTCTATACTTTTTAAACTTAATAGTATTTCTTAGATTTTTGTAGCAATACATGATAATTTCTCTTATTTCCTATTTGAAGGTGGGTTAATTTTAAAAATATGAAACACAATCACATGGTTCAAAAGAGAATTGAAAAGTATACAGTGAGAGGTCTCCACTACCTCTATCCTCTATCTGCTCATATACCCTTGCTCTCAGGTAATCACTGTTATCAATTTTCTTTGTGCATCCTTTCAGATTTTTTTTTGGGGGGGGACAAGAGGGAGTATGGCAATTTAACCCAGAGGCCATTTACCATTGGGCTTTTTATTTATTTTATTCTATTTTGAGACAAGCTCTCACTAAGTTGCTTAGTGCCTTTCTAAATTGCTGAGGCTGACCTTGAACTTGTGATCTTCCTACCTTAGCTTCTCAAGCCACTAGGACTATAGGTATGTGCTACCACATCCATCTCAGAGATTCTTGATGCATACAGAAGCAAAATATGTTTCCTTGTTTTCAAGCTTTTTACACAGAAAGTATCATACTACACATGCTGTTCCAAGGGAGGCCTTGGTTGCCTCCCCTCTCTAAACCTGGAACTCTACAGGGGACCAAGTTTGGTTAGTCCCAGATGCAGACTGCAGTGGGAGTTTGGAAGTCATGGAAATACAAAATCCTTGATATTCATGGACAGCAGATGGCAGTAGTTCCCCAAAGCCCCAAAGCTAAATACCTGGGATACTAGAGGGTGAGAGCTCCATGGAACCCGACTGGAAGCTGTAAATGGGAAAAAGCCAAAGATATGTACATAAGAGCCAAGAGTAGCTGATCAGAAATGACTCTGGTTCCAATGATTGGACCTAGAAAGAAGACTGCGAGGACAAAGTTAAGATCAAAAGCTGACTTGAGAAACACTAACAACAGCAAAAAATACTTTCCTGAAAACCTACTTTGTGTCCAGTGCTATTTAAGGTGCTAAAGATAGAGCAATAATAACATGAACCGTTGCTTCCCTATAGACATATTCAATGTGGAGGTGGAAAATAAAATACTAAGTGAAGACTGTCAGGGAGCATAAGTTCGATAAAGGAAAGTACAGCAGGGCATGTGGACAGGGTGATGAAAGGTGTCTGCTATTTAAGGTAGAGTGGTCAGGAAAGGCTTCTCTGAGGTATTTGGTAAAATGAATGAAGTGAGAGAAACAATCATAACACTATCTGGGAAGGGAATTCCAAGTGAATACCAAAGATCTGAGGTTGAAGCATGTTTCACAAAGTAAAGTGAAGACTGGGAGGCCAGAGTGGTTGGAATATGGTTAGTGGCAAGGTGCCAAGAATTAAACCTAAGGAAGTTGGCCATGGTCAGATTACATGAGGACTTTCACATCATGGGAAGGGCTACCTTATTTTAAGTATGGTTAATACATTAAATTTCCATCACTGTAACAAAGTGCCTAAGGCAATTAACTTACACAGAGAAAAGGTTTATTTCAGCCCATGGTTTTAGAGATTTCAGTCCATGATCTAGTAGCCCCATTGTTTTGGGTTTCTAGCAAACCCACAGTAGAGTAAACCAATCACTTCGTGAGCCAGGAAGCAAAGAAGACAGGGATCATTTGAGGTTCCCAGTGATCAAAGGATTTGCTATAAGAGCACCATCTTCTACAGGTCCAAAGCACCTCCAAACAGTGTCACCATGGAGACGAAGTCTTTAACACATGGATCTTTGGGGTCACTCAACTTCCAAACTACAGCAGTTGGGAATTAATGGGGAAGTTTGTGAGTGAGGGATGAGATAGGATGTGAGTTACTTTTCTTTTTCTTTTTTTCCCCATTTCATTCTGGTTACTCTGTTGAGAAAATTCTGGGAGTAGGTGAAGAAGGCAGGAATGGAAGCAAAAAGACTATTCTGAAGGCAACTGCAATAGTCAAAGAAAGAAATAATGGCTTAAACCAGAAGGGTGGTAGAGTAGGTGGAGGTGAAGGGCAGATTTGCTATGTACTAACATTTCCCACTGGAGGTCATCAACTGCTCCTGAAAACATTCTTTGCAAAAATATGGAATCTATTTTTTCATTATTGGTAAAAAGAAAAAAAGTTATAAAAGTGTTCTGAAAATAGTGATTCTCAGAATCCACAGGCCCATCCTTAGAGTAGAGCCCCTCAGTGTGACTCACAGCCTGGACCAGATGGCCTCTGCTCACCCCTGACCACACAGAACACCCAGGCAGCTCTAATTCATGAAATACAAACCTTGCTCTGTATCCGCTTCTTTAGAAGTACCCACCAAAATTACCATCCTAAATGGTCCACTCCCAAAGACAAAGCCTCGTTTCCATCCTAACAGATAAGAGACAACTTAAAGTTTTTTTTATTGTTGTTTTGTTTTTTTAAAGAGAGAGGAACAAGGGCTGGAGTGGTGGCTTGGCAGTTATGGTGCTTGCCTGGCACACAAAAGCCATGAAAAACTCAATAAAAATTGATTCTTTCTGTCTTGTCTCTCTTCCTCTCTCTCTCTCTTTCTCTCTCTCCTTCTCTCTTAAAAAATAAATAAAAAGTAAAGAGAGAGGGACAGTGAGAGAGACTGAGAGAATCAATTTTTATTTTAGTTTTTTTTTTCTATGTGGTTTTCATTGCTCTGATGCTGCTGATGCTGCTGATGGTGATGGTGCTGGAGTTTGAACCTGTGTTCTTGTGCATGCTTGGCAAGCACTATAACCACTGAGCCACCACTCCAGCCCCAACTTATAATTTTTTTTTAGATGTCAATTTCTTCAACTTCAAAAAAAGTAGGTCTCAGCCTCCCTGGGCATCCTGTTGTCCTCTATGGGTATGAGTATGTTCTGTATCTCCTGTATCTCCATTGCCCTAATCTTGCTTCACACTATAACTCTGTTTCTATTCCTGGTTTAAAGAACAAAACTAAAACAGTTTGCATTTTAAACAGTTGGAAGAGAGTTGCATTACGTATACCCTGCAGGGGTGCAGGCAGAGAACATAAGGTCCAAATAAACTTTGCTCTAGATAACCAATGTTAAAGGTCCAAATCCATTCCTGAAAAAAGACATGGTGACTGATTTCAGAAAGCCCTTCCCAGGACATGCCAGCTATTTTGCAGCAATGTGCTTTTTGTGGCATTTTCGTGATGGGGTAATCAGCCTTATGTACTAACCGTGTAGAAATGTCACTTGGAACCAGAAGTGAGTGAAAGTAACTGTGAAGGACAGCAGAGAATACCAAAGAGGAAACCATTCAACACAGAATGGAGTACAGTATTTTTATCAAATGAGACCACTAAAAATAAAGCTTATGGGCTGGAGAGGTAGCCCAGTGGTAGTGTACTTGCCTGGTATGCGTGAGGTCCCAGGTTCAATCCCCAGCACCGCATACACAAATAAATGAAGGAAAAACAAACCACATGAAAAAAAAATCCCTCTCTTTCATTGTAAAATTAGAATAATACAGAAAAATTTAAGAATTAAGTATCATCTAGTAATCATCCTGATTTTTAAAGTGCAAATAACAATAATCTGACACTCCCCCCCACCCCTGAACCCTGTGTAACAGGATGAAGTCTAGTGATTGATTGAGTTTCCTGGTTGAGCATTCCTAGGAATCCCTAGGAAATACTGCCCTGTTCCATAAATCCAAGCCACTCTTTGTTTATCTCAGTCAGCTAGCTCTGTCTGCCCCAGTACTTTCACCTCCTCAGGTCTCCTCTCACGCATCTCGATATCCAGCTGGTCACCTGCTGACATTTTCAACTCAAGTGGATGAGTCCCTCCACCAAAACCAGATGAGGTCTAATCACACTTGACTGACAATTTTAGCATACCAGAAAGAAATTACAATGCTCAATAGAAAAAAAAAATTAAGAGTAGATATTGTAGGTTGTATGGCAGCCCCCACAAAGCATGTCCTAATGCCCAGAATTTGTGAATGTTATCATATTTGTAAAAGGATTTTTATAGATGTAATTTTAAGGTAAGGATTTTTTTTTGGTGGGGGGGGCAGTACTGGGGATCAATCAGGCCTCACACATGGTAGGCAAGTCCTACACCACTGAGCCACATCCCCAGCCCACAGTAGGGATCTTCAAAGGTGGTACTTATCCTGCACAATCCACATATCCTTATGAAAGAAAGGCAGATTAGACCAAGAAATATAGAGAGATACAAACATACAGAGAAGGAAGCAAGGCCACAGAGGCAGAGGTTAGAGAGTTGCAACCACAAACCAAGGAAAATCTGCAGCCATGGAAGGTGGAAGAGACCAGCTAGGGATTTTCCTCGAGAGCCCAGGGAGGGAGGACACCTTGATTTTGGACTTCTGGCCTCCAGAAGTGGGAGAAAATTTCTGTTGTTTCTGTTGTTGCAGTAATTTGTTATAGCAGTCCTATGAAACTAATGAGTAAATACTACTGAATATCAGCTTCCACACAGTGAGGGTCTCTAAGGACCACCTCCACCCTCAGTCCCTGGCCTGAGGCCAGGTTGGAAGATTAGCTAGTGACAGTCCAGCCGCATGGTTCTGTTTGCAGTCTAGGACCCCAACTTCTCTTTTACTCTGAAGAACACAGAAAATCCTCCATTTTAATAATCCAACTGTTTTAATAATCTCTGCAAAGGTACAACTTGATCACAATGAAAACACCTTTTAAAAGGTTGTGGTGTGGGGCTGGAGCCATGGCTCAGCAGTTACGGCGCTTGCCTGGCACGCATGAGTACATGAGTTCGAACCCAGCACCACGTGCATGATGAAGTGTCGGAGCAACAAAAGCCACATGAAAAACTAAGTAAAGTTGATTCTCTCTCTCTTTCTCACTTTCTCTCTCTCTTAAAAAAAGATTTTATAGGTGGGATTTATAAGAATTGGTGACTGAATACAGCTAGAGAAAGGGGATGGACTCAGGGCAATATAGGCTTCTAGGTTGAGTATCATGTGACTAAACTCTAAAGGAGATTATAAATGAACTGAAGGCTACAATGTGGGCTTTTATTTTCTATTTTGATAAAAATATTTGTGATTCATGCCATAATGGAACAACTAAAACTGAAATTTTAATATTTAATTATTGATGTAGATTTCATGTATTTTCTCATGTCTTTATTAAATTTTAAAGAGAGAGGGACTGGGGTTGGGGATTTAGCTCAGTCGCAGAGTACTTACTAAGCACGTGCAAGGCCCCAAGTTCAGTCTTCAGCCCTGAAAAATATAAATAAATAAAGAGAGAGGGACAGTGAGAGAGAGAGAGAGAAAGAGAGAGATTCTATTGATGTGGCTTTCATTGCTCCGACACTTTGTTGTGAATGTGGTGCTGGGGTTCGAACCCATGTCCTTGCACATGCCAGGCAGGTGCCATAGCCACTGAGCCACCACTCCAGCCCTTTTATTACGTTTTTAATAGAAACAATTTTCCCTTAGTTTGGGAAGATGGTAGAGCATTTTTTCCTTTATAGCCACACCCACCCCACATTTAACTCAAGTTGAATAGAGGGAGGGGGCACTTTGAACATCTGAGAATTCTAATAAATTCAGCTTAGGGAGGCTTGGGATAATTAAATCATATGTTTAGTTTGCACATGTTTCTTTCAAGGTTATTTTTAAAACATACAGACAGAGAGGTCCAGACAGAATTCCAAGTGAGAAGTGGAAGCTGAAAAATCTAGATTTGAGAATCATCAGTTTATAAAGAGTCCTTGAAGCCAAAGTTGTATTCATCAAAGTTCTTTGTTTCCAAATAATGGAAACTAGGGAAATAATTTATTAGTGATAATTGATAGCTCATAGAATTTCCAGAAAGACAAAAGAACCAAGATTAGAGATTGTTTGACTATGAACAATTCCCAAATCACATTGCAGGGCTGGACTCTGCCTTTGCAACTGGTGCCACCAACACAGACAGCACATCCACCATCAGCCTCTGCCATGGCTGCCTCTGGGTACTGGATGTGCTGCACTCCTTCCTTCCCTGGCTCATAACTCAGTCAGGTACAGGCACCACCAAAACGTCTATTTCCTAGCTGCAAGGGAGGCTAGAAATAGGACTAGCAATTGGACCTCTACAGTAAAAAAGCAATGACTCTTAAGATGGGAAGAAGGAATTCAAAGTGCAGTATGGCTAAAAGGTGTAACTAGTATCCACTACAAGAAAAGAAGCTGAAATTATGAGAAAGAAAATGTGGAAGTAAGAAGAGAAGCTTGTCATGTATGGTGGTACACACCTGTAATCCCAGTGACTCAGGAGGCTGAGGTGGAGGATCACAAGTTCAGCCTCAGCACCTTAGTGAGATCCTAAGCAACTTAGCAAGACTCTGTCTCAAAATAAAAAATCAAAAGGGCTGGGGATGTGATTCAGTGGTTAAGGTCCCCTGGGTTAAATCCTGAGTGAAAAAAAAAAAAAAAAGAAAAAGAAAGAAGAGAGAAGGTAATAATTACAGTAAATGTTCCTCAAGCACATCATATATATGAAATAATTTACTTCTTAGAATAACATTCTTAACAACTATTGGTTTGCTGGTGGGAAAACTAAATCAACAGAGTGGTCAGACACATTGAGTCACACAAGGAAGAGCCCTGACTGCAGAACTTGCATTCTTTCTACTATACTATATTGCCTCCTCATGGAGAAGATGAAGAGGAATTGCAGGAAGTGCAGACGTTTAGGGAGTGGACAGAAGAAGAGAAAAGAGCTGAGACTATCAGAGAGCTGGCAGAACCTCAAAGAGTGTGCTCTCTAGACCAGAAGCCCTGGGACAAGAGTTTCAAGGAATGGTAATTGTATTAGCCCACTAGAGCTATTGTAACAAAGTATCACAAAAATGAGTGGCTTAACCATGATTTATTTTCTTACCATCTAGAGGTTAGAAGTCCAAGATCAAGATGTTGACAGGGTTAGATTCTTCTGAGAGCTGCAAGGGGAGGGTCTATGCTATGCTTCTCCCTAGCTTTGGGTACTTTGGTGACAATTTAGCGTTCCGTGGCATGTAGAGGCAACAGCCCAATCTCTGCCTTCACTTGGTATTCCCCCTGTGTCTCTTCACATAGTCTTTGAACCACATATGTCTGTCTTCAACTCTCCCCTTTTTGCAAGCCCTGCTTTGATATGACCTCATCTTAATTAATGGCATCCGCAATGACTCTGCTTTAAACTACAATCACTTGCTGCAAAACCAGGGATTAGAATTTCAATGTATGAATTTGGGGGGACACAACTCAATAACTGTGGTCAACTATACAAACATGACACAAGTCAAGAAGGATGCAGGTAAATGAACCATTGGCTATAGCAACTAGGAGTTTCCAAGAAATTTTTTAATAAAAATTTCAATAGCATGGTGCTGGTAGATTGAGATTACGGAAAATGATGTGGGGGACGGGAAAGAACATGGAGGGAATAAAAATAGACAATCCTCTATGTAAGTTTGGTGTGATAGGAAAGGTAGCACTCTCTTTATACAAAGGGGTAGACCCCTTTATAGCCTTTACCAAGGTACCTGATTGTAGAACAGAAAGTTGATGGTTTGCTGGTGTTTTTTCCTGTGTGTGAAGCCAAACCATTAGAAATTGTGATTTAAAATCAACAACTGGTTTTTTGGCCGACATCTGCACTACATGTGGTGATGTTGCCATAGTGATTGTTACTCTAAGAAACTCAGAGTAGGATATTTACACTGAAGCTTCTGTGCTCCAAAATGCAGACATAATTTTAGATACTAAGGACCTTTACATATATCCCTCCTGAATATTAATATTATTCAAATGAGTAATAGAATACTTCATTCCTTGAAAATGAAAAGCCTTTCATTTCCTGGAAATGAAATATCTCCTGTCTGGAGGTACTTTTCTAAAATGCAAGAGTTCATATAATTGCAAACTCAAATAGAATTTTTGAGCTGTACAGCAGGAAGGAGTTAGGATGTAGAAGGCTGGTTTCAGTGCCTGCTGTGTGTTTTCATTTTCTCTTTGCTAGCGCCCGTTACCGAAACAGAGAAGCTCTGAAGCAAAGGTTCGTGCCTGAGAATATGGAAATGTTTCCCCATGTATCTTTAAACTCCATTTTCAAAGAAATGCTTTATTCCTTCTCAAACTTCCCTACTGTTTTGGTGAATTCATTTCTCACCTGATTTTGTAGGACTGAATTTTATGTTCCTACCTTTGGCCTGCAAACAGTTTACTCCTGTGTGCTAATGACCGATTCCCCCAGAATGTGACCACCTGGCTGCCAGGGGCTTTTGAACTTCCTGCTATTGCCAAGTTTGCAAGGACACTAGTCATCACTTAACTTTGTGAGAGCCCACACTGGGCACATTGGAACCTTACCATGAATCCTACTCCATGTGAATATGTCCATGTTCTCCACTGCACAGACATTCTCTGATGGAGAATCAAGGAAATCAACATCAGAATCTTGTCAAATCTCCTATCAATAGAGGCCAACAACTCCACACAAAGGGGCTTAGATAGACACAATGCAGACGCTTCTTCAAAAAAAATTTTTTTAGGAAGTTTCCTTCATTTGACTAAAAGAAACCATCATCTGGAAATATGCATCAGTGTTTATTAAAATGGTGCATCCCTCTCTGGATTGTAGTGATGATTTTGGAGGTGCATTCATATGTTAAAACTTAACAAATTGTGCACTTCAAATAAATGAGTCTAATGTCAAGAAAGCTGCAACAGAACCGTTAAGAAAATATGTACAGCCCTAAGCAAACTGTTCTGTTGTATGTATTTGTGTATGTGTGTGTGGTCTCTCATTGACACAGTTCAATCTTGGAATTTGACTACTGTTGTTCACATACCTATTTATTCACCATGGGGTGAGGCTGGCATGGACTTGCCCTCCTGGGGATAGGCATGCACTTATTGGAACAATGTGAACAAACAGTCCAATGACTTCTGGGTGAAACTGAAAGGAAAATCCTGATCTGTGCTTATGGAAAAATAGGGTTCTGACAAAAACTGTGAAGCAACTCTTTTTATTTATAATGTAAATATATATTCACAGGCAGGACTCAAGACCAAGATATCTACGCTTCTCTCTCCCGAGGCAATCCCACACACCAGGTGAGGGTGGGGTGCAGATTTGTTTATCACACACCCCGATCCCACCTTCCAGAGCAAACTGAAGAGTTTGGTTGCTTCTTTCATCAGCTGTCTATACCTCTCCTCCTTCCCTTCCCTCTTCCTTCCCATATATTTCCATCTCTTTCCCAGGTTTATATTTTTACTTATTTTGTGGGAGATTCTAATAGGTAGGAATTAGATCTAAATCTGATTATGGCATATCACCCATAAATTAGGGCTGAGTATAATTTTAAAGATAATAATTGTTTTTTTTATAATCACCTTTCTTCCCCAGGAAGGAAAGCACAAGCTTTGGGAACTGCTGCCATTCTAGACCCTGGTCAACAGCACCCAGTGATCTGAGAAGCTCCAAGTGGTGGTTGTCTATGTAAACTTCTCTAGGATACATAGGTCAGCAGCATGTTTGTTCTTTTTTGTTATGAGGTCGATAGAGGATATCCCAAACTCTGCACTCATACAAAACTCTACAGAGGAAGATTCCACATTAGCTTATCGGAACTCTACCTGTTTCCTTTGGAACTCCAGAAGATAGAACTAAGAAATATGGAAGGTTATAAAAATGAGTTAAAGACTGCACAGTATAAAGCAGTAAAGTCTAAACTCAACATGGATACTGTATGTGCTCAAATGTAATCCAAGCAATCCGATTCTTTGACAATGTGTATGGATTTTTTAATTTAAAAAGTACATTCTCTTGTTACACACATTCCAAAAGTTCTTCTCTTGTTACTTATATTTACTGAAAAGCACTGTGTTCAGGGCTGGTGCACTGTACAACTCAAGGGAATACTATTTGCATCGTAGTCTGTGAATAGTTATCCCAGGAATTGTCCAGTGCACAATTTATACAATAGTACATGGAGCTCCTGGTTTCAATACTGGTCTGCTACTTACTAGCTGTGTGAAATCAAAGAAACTGTTTTCTTCTCTTCTCTAAGTGTCATATTCCTGAACTCTGAAAAGGGAATGACAATGGTACCTGCCCCTTAGGGTTGTTGCAAGAATTAAATGGAGTAAAGTAATTAGAGCCGTGGTAATGAATTATTAGATATTTTGGTAAAAATAACAAGAATATACTAAATGTCTGATACCCCAAAATTTCCATTTCTCTGTTGTGTTGGATACACCAAAGACAATCTGTCATTGTAGTGAGATGAGCTATTACAATCATCCACAGACACATAGTTTTTCTTTTTTTTTTTTTTTTCAAGAGAGAATCAACTTATTTTTTCATCTGGCCTTTGTCTTTCCAACACTTAGTTGTGTATGTGGTGCTAGGGTTTGAACCCAGGTCCTCACAGGCCAGGCAAGTGCTCCAACCACTGAGTCACTGCTCCAGCACCAAACACGTAGTTTTACAAAGCCTCTAACTTGATACAATTTTATGGATCTGGATCCCCAGAAAGCTCCTTCAGAGTGACAGGCGCTTGTGTTTCCAGATCTTTTCTCTCAGTTCTGCTGCAGACCTACTATATACCCAGTGCTGTCTGACCTGTCTTGGCTCTGGCCACCCAGGCCCTTTCCCCCTGTTCTCCCATCCCAGTGCCTGCTCCCCATAGAGACCTTACATGCATCTTGAACAGAATGAGGACTTAGGGGAAATGAGACACTGGATCCAGTGTGGGAAGCTACAAGCACCAGGAGCAAGTGACTGAGAGAAGAGACTTCTGGGTTTTCTCCCCGCTTGCCCTCAAATGCCTGTTGCGCTTCCATAGGGAGAAGCTCTAGAGGTAGTAAAATGGAAATGCAGCAGGAAGATTATTAAAACATGAGTGCTCAAAGGTGAGAGTGTATAAGGGGACATAATGTAGAAAAAACAAAAGGAAAGAAAAACAGGGAAGAGAAGAGAAGGTAAGAAAGGATGACAGCCCACAGTTGCTAGAGACCAGGTTCCTATCTGTCCTTTGTCAACCTATGTAAAAATCTGGGATCTGGTTAGAAATGATGTTTGAGGCTATTAGTCAAATTCACTTTCAGATTGAGTTATAATTGTAAATAACAAGGGCCTGCAACTTTTTATCACCTTGTTAGTCTCTACATCACTGGGGAAGGGGGGTTGGTTCTAAAGTAACCTAAGGGAGACCAGGAGTACTGCCTGCTGGTGCTGCCTACAGCTCTTGACCTTGATCTACCCTGTCCACAAAAAGAAGCCTGTTTGGAGTGATATATAGACAAACAATGTCCTTGTTTGTCCAGCCATTCCTGCAGGTTCTCAACTTTATCATTAGCTCCATCTGAAAGTGAAATACTTGTACACTTCATCTTGGACCCACAAAGAAAAGCCTAAGTTCAGTCTAAGGCAAAGTCTTCAGTTTTGCTTGTTCTGTTTTTTTTTTTTTTCTGTCTGAGAAGCATTACTTTCATAAGTTTACAATTTGTATATAAATTTAAATAGATGAACACTATGAACACATATTTGGGGATGTTGGCATGAGAATATTTGGTGTAGGAAATGTGCAAACTATAATAGCTTCTCTCATTTAAAAAAATTTATAAAAGATACAACCTTAGAAATAAGAAGGCTTATATTACTTACTTAAGAGATCAAGATTTTCTAAATTTTTAAAATTGTGGTGAAACACACATAAACTAAAATTTACCATTTTAAGCTATATACTTTGCAAGAATTAAATAAGATAATGGCTGTAAATTAATTAGCATAACACCAGGGACACAGTAAAGGTTTGGTAAGTGTGTATGTATGCAGGTGTGAGTGGGTTTGGGAGGGTGGAGAAGAGCTGTTAACTTGGACAAATGTACCACGCTAGGTTCTTTGAGTAGAGGCAAGAGGGGGATTACATGTGCAAAAGGTTTATTGGGGAAATTCCTGTAAAGGATACCATGGAAGGGAGCAGAAGTAGTGGGAAGCACCTTCAGACCATGAGAGAGTTGACTGGTATGAAAGGAAAGAAGAAAAGAGGGAAGACTAGGTAAGAAGAGATCGGGGAGGAAGAACTCAATGCAGTTCTGAGCAAGTTTTAGCCAGGCTGCTGGGGAATCCCTGAGCCGAAGTTGCCCTTAAAAGAAATCCCTAATGGGCTGGACTGGTGGCTTGGTGGTTACAGCACTTGCCTGGCATGCGCAGTACACGGGTTCAAACCCCAGCACCCATGTACACAGCTAAGTGTCTGAGCAACGAAGGCCATTTGAAAAACTCAATAAAAATTGATTCTCTCTCTCTAAAAAAAAAAAAAAAAACTTTAATGGGCAGGAGTCCTGACTTGAGTACCCCCACTGTGCCCAGATATGGGATTGGAGCAGCTGGAAGTATTGGTCAGTTTTGCTCTCCACAACAGCCTCTTAGACGTCTGATGAGCACATCTCCAATGTCCATACAATGGCCTATCACGGCCTATCCAAACCTATTACTCGCTGACTGAATTGCTTTCTATCATATATCTGTACCTCCTACAGAAAGTCTTACTTGAGAAAGTCTTCCTGAAAATCTCACCAAACTTGGTCTCTGAGACAACTTCTTCTCCAAACCTGGATGAAGCTTTCAGGGGCCTATTACTCTACATCTCCACTTGAGATCTTGCCAGCTTCCTCCTGATTGCTCTCCTGAACCTGTTTCATCTGTCCAGTTCCAGTTGCAGTGAGATTTCCTTTCTGCACTCCTTACTGTTGGATAAGAGTCTGGGTCTGCCTTAAGAGTTTCCTAGACTGAGTTTTCCCTAGAACACTGCCCTGGTGTCTGTGTTTATTTCATGACCCCAAAGCCTCAAGCCAGCCCTGACCTATTCCTGATCCCAGCTTTGGTTTCCAGAAACCAAACCCACATCAGAATTCCAGGCTTCCACTGTTCTAAATCCAGTTGCTGAGAAACAAATCAACAGTGTAGTTGACTTTATATACTTCCTTTTCTCTTTGATTGCAAGTCTAATAGATTACATTTTTTTTTTAATTAAAAAAAATATCGGGGCTAGAGAGATAGCTCGGCAGTTACGACGCTTGCTCGGCATGCACAAGTACACGGGTTCAGACCCCAGCACCCATGTACACAATTAAGTGTCAGAGCAATGAAAGCTATGTGAAAAACTCAATCAATAAAAAATGATTCTCTCTCTCTCTCTCTCTCTCACTGTCCTCCTCTCTTCAAAAAAAAACAAAAAACAAAAAACAAAACAAAACTCCCTTGCCCCTTCCCCCTCCACCCCCACAGGTGCAGCAGAATGTGCCTGTAATCCCAATGATTTGGGAGACAGGGGCAGGAAGAGTGCAAATTCAAGGTCAAATTGGGCAACTTAGTGAACTTAGCAAGACTCTGTCTCACAATAAAAAATAAGAAGGGCTGGGGGTGTGGCTCAGTGGTAGTGCACCCTGGGTTCAATCCCCAGTACTGAAAAAAAATTGGCCCCAAATTGCTATGCAGATTTATACAATATTTAATAATCAAAACTTCCCAGGGATTTTTTTGGGGGGGAAGTTTGATGAAGGAGTTCAAAGTTTATCAGATGGAATGAAAAACAGGAGAATCAAAACATTTCTGATAAAAAGAAAAGTTACAAAGAGGCACTTCCCTAAATGACATAGAAATATATTGTAAAGAGTCTTCCAATGTGAAAGAAGAAAATGTGACACACACATACACACAACAGAAGATTATGCAGTCTTAAAAATGAAGGAGATGCTGCCATTTGTGATAACATGGGTGAAACTTGAGGACATTATGCTAAGTGAAGTAAGCCAATAATATACTACTACATGATTCCACTTATATGAGGTATCAAAAACAGTCAAACTCAAAAGCTGCAGAATAGAATAGTGGTCTCAGGGACTAGGAGTAGCTGGAATGGGGAGCTCATTTCAAATTTATGGAACAGGTGTGTTATAAACTGAATTTGGCTTAGCTCTTACACTCTTATTTTCCTTGATGGTGGAAAATGCTTAAACTTGCCTCTTCATCTTAACTCGGTCATTTGGTTGTTTAAAGAAATATATTTCTTTGTATAGGGTAGGGATAGAATGAATGCAACCATAATATAATATGAAAATATTGCCCAGTAGAACACAAATTTATATACAGTTACAGGAAACATTAAGTTTATGGTCAGATAACCTATGATCAAGGTTTATACATTTTCCCTAGGCCTGATGTTTAATTAGTTCTGCTTCCAACCATCACTGGTTACGTTACTTTGGACTAAATCTGATCCACTCTAAGATCTAAACTTCCCCTCCTCCTCCTCCTCTTCCTCCTCCTTCTTCTTCTTCCCCTTCTTCCACCTGCTTTCTCCTCCTCCTTCTTTATACTGGGGATTGAACCTAGGAGTGCTTTACCACTGAGCTACATCCCCAGCCATTTTTCATTTTTTATTTTTGAGATAGGGTCTTGCTAAGTTGTTGAGTGCCATCCCTAAATTGCTGATGTTGGCCTTGAACTTGTGATCCTCCGGCTTCAGTCTCCTGAGCTGTTGTGATTACAGTTTTGCACTACTCTGTCTGGCAGTTTCCCACCTTCCTGACAGGCATATGTGTGATCTAAGTCACACTGGACATATCAGATGTTCTGGCTTGAGTCAGGACATTTAGTTCTTATGCCAGGTGTTTGCATGAGAGTATAGCGGGTTCTCCCTGGCCCTCATCTTTAGGGGTCTTTTTGAATCTCACCTCAAGCTTCCTTTTGTCCTCTGGTTCTCTCATCACCTTTCCACCTCCGTTGGGAGCACAGGAGTGTTCAGTGCCGTCTAGAGCTACCCTGGGTTGTGAGACTCTGCCAAGTGCCTCCTGGGCCCATCTGCCTACACATTCCTTCAGTGGGGATTTTCTGCCACCCAGGCAGAGTTTCTCAGATTCTGGCTGAACTTACTAAACTCAGGGCCTCTCTCTGAGTTCTGCAGGCTCCTTGGCTAGGATTCTTCCAAAGCTTTCTGGGTCTCATCACATCCTCTCCATCTGGGCCTTATTTAACTCCAGGTGGGTGGCAATGGATATACTGGTGCAGGTTGAAGATGATTCCAAAGCTTTATTTGGTCTCCTCCAAAATATCCTCTCCTGAACTGCTGTTCAAACCCTTCTTTCCTTTATTTGGAAGACAGGGAGGGCAACTATTACATATTGTCATGCATGCTTTTTCACTCTAGATTTTAGAATAAACTGTGCTTGGCTTTCTCATTTGGCATTTTCTATTTAAATACAGTTAGATGAAACCCTTTTTATCTTTTAACAAAGACCGAGTCTTGCAAATCAAAAGATTTCCAGTCTATTATTTCTATTGTTTAAGAATTCATTTAGAAATTCAATTGCTATTATTTTTTTAATCTCAGGAGATGGCCAGCCTTCCCTGAAGTCCAGACATATACAATGATAACAACTATTTAAGTATAGTGTAGTGATATAATGAATGAAACCACAATTTAATCTAGATACAATAAAGACAAATTTATGGTTCAATTATGGTGAATGTTAAATCTTATAAGCACATACGTTATGACTAATTATTTTCTCATAGTTTAAAATTGCCTTGTCTTTGGCCTATACATTTTATTCTAGGCTCAATGTTTTATTTGTATTTAGGTATTATTCTATAGAGTTCTGTTTCCAACAACATCTGGCTAGCTAAATCTAACATTATTAATAAGAATTGCAGAGGGGCTGGAGCAGTGGCTTGGTGGTTATGGTATTTGCCTGGCATGCGCAAGTACACAGGTTCAAAACCCAGCACCCACATACGAAACTGAGTGACAGAGCAATGAAAGCCATGTGAAAAACTCAATAAAAATTGATTCTCTCTCTCTCTCTCACACACACACTGTCCTGCTCTCTTAAAAAAAAAAAAAGAATTGCAGAAGCATATATTCATCTATTCAAAGGCATCAGAAAGCCACTGAGACAGAATTTACAGGACCAAGATCCAAAAGAAGAAAGAAGCCTGCAGAAGTGCACTCAGCATTTAGTCCTCCTTTCCCAAGGCAGCTGCTGGTTCAGAAAGTGAAAGCTATCACCTGCACATGGAATTGGGAACTTTTGGCAATCTCCTTGGCCTGGGAAAAAGCCCCCAAGGAGGAGTGATCCTGGGAAATCCCAGGCTTTTATTTGGGAACTTGAAAGGCTACACCCTAGTAGTATGAACAAGGAAGAGACACCTCCCCCCTCTTACAGCAGTGGTTCTCATTTACCTGAGGAGATTAAAGAAGGGATTCATGTCCCATACTTTAAAAAAAAAATCTACAAAATCATACTGGTGAAAAGAGTCAATCTTGAAGGACACAAACTCCATTTACATAGCCATCATGGACCAATAATGATAGGAGATGGAGCAGAGGGGATGGGCATGGCTATTAAAGGATAAAGAAAGGAGTGATGGTACAGTGGAGTATCTTGATTTTAGTGGTTCTTATAGGAGCCTACAGATGTGTCTAAATTGCATAGAGCTACATAACATGCACACATACACAATAGCTCCAAACTGATGAAATCTGAATAAGCTCTATGGATTGTGCCAACGTCAATTTCTTGGTTTTGATACTATACTGTAATTGTGTGGCATGGTTGCATTTGGCAGGGAAGCTTTGGAGGGAAAGGGCACACAGAACTTTCCAGTACATTTATTTGCAACCCCCTATATTTCAAACACACACATTATATATTTTATAATATATTAATGCTACATATTATATATTTTTTAAATAACAGTTTTTATAAACTACCCCTCCAAAAAAATCAATGCTTCACTCAGATCTCTGGAGTGGAGTCCAGCCACCTGAATTTTAAAAAGCTTCCACTGTGATACTAATGAGCAATAAGGGTTGAGAATCACTGCCCTATAGGGACTGAAGCTGCTTTTAATCATTTCAATATCTGTGTGGATTAAGATAGTAGTGTTTTCTACAGAGCAAAACTGAATCCTCTATGAAAGAAAATAACATAATTCAGCACCACAAATTGTACAGTTTTTTCCTAGTAAGTGTCTATGAAGAAGATATGACTAGATCTAAAACTAATAATAAATCAGATAATAGAAACAGATCCACAGAAGAGCCAGATATTGAACTTAATTGAACTTATCAGCTATTGATTAAAAAACAAAAACAAACCATACTTAAAACAGCTCCACAAACAGAAAACAGCAAAGAGTTCAAAGCATAAAGAAAAAGAAAAGAAAGAAAGAAAAACCACTTTGCACTCTATAGCAAAAATACTAAAAATCAGAACAACATTTTTTTTTTATTCTCCCAGTTCTGGGAATCAAACCCAGGGCTTTTCATATGCTAGGCAAGCACTAGACCACTGAACTACCTTTTAAGACTTTTACTTTGCTACCTCCTAGGAAAAAGTCTGAAAAAAAGCCAGATAATAAAAAACATAAAGGAGTAGCAATAAGATTAACCTGTCAACTAAGTTCTCATCAGAAAAAAAAACTGAAAGTCAGAGTAAATGCAGTGATGTCTTCAAAATGAGAGAAGAAAATTACTACGAACCTACAATTTTACACCCAGGAAAACAGTCTTTAAAAATGAAGTGAAATAAGTTGGATGCTGTGGTGCATGCCTGTAATCCCAGCATCTTGGGAGCTTGAGGCAAAAGGATTGCAAATATAAAAAGCCAACCTCAGCAATTTAGTAAGGCCCTATCTCAAAAACAACAACAAAAAAAAATGTAAAAAATAAAAAGAAGGGCTGGAATGATGGCTCAGCAGTTGGAGCTCTTACTTAGCAAGCACAAGGACCTGCATTCGAACCCCAGCACCCACACACACAACTAAGTGTTGGAGAAACAAAGCCCAGATGGAAAAATAAATAAAATTAATTCTCTTTCTCTCTCTCTCACTCTCTTCCTTTCTCTTTAAAAATAAATAAATAAATAAAAAGGACTGGGGATGTGGCTCAATAGTTAAGTGCCCTGGTACCAAAAAAAAAAAAAAAAAAAAAGTGAAAAGGGCATTTTCAGACTACTAGGAATTGAGAGAAATCTGTCACTAAAGGAAAGATAAAAGGGTGTTCTCCAGCAAAAAGAAAATAATCTTAGAAGTTGTGAATGCAAGAAGGGTTGAAAAGTAATGGATAGTGTCAATATATGTGTGAATCTACACAAATATTGAATGCTTTTTTTGTTTGGTTTGTTTTGGCACCAGAGATTAAACTCTCGGTGCTTAACCACTGAGTGTCATCTCCAGCTCTTTTTTAATTTTTTCATTTTGAGACAGTCTTGCTAAGTTGCTTAGCTCCTCGCTAAGTGACTGAGGCTGGCTTTGAACTCCTGCCTCAGCCTCCAGAGCCACTAGGATTACAGGCATCTGCCACCATGCCTGACTCGATTATGTATATTTTGTTGAATATATTTCTTGGTAAATGCTTCAAAATACTTATTTATATAACATTTAGAAATCTAAAAAAATGTTCTCACTTAAGATATATCATTTGACTTTCATAACCTTTCTATGAAAAGTTAAGTTTACATGTCACACAGAAATGATTGGGTGCTAGCATCTGAAAATTGAATAATAGCTTAAACATTATGGGTTTATTTTCTCACATAACAAGAGATTTAAGGCAAGCAATTGATGGTTTTTGCAGCCACTTGGTGTAATTAAGGATTCAGGCCTTTTCTATCTTTTTGTTCCATCACTTTCAATCTTCTTTTCTTTTTGCTTTTGTGTACTAGAGATGGAACTCAGGGTCTTGCTCATGCTGAGCAAGTGATCTACCACTGAGCTACATTCACAGTCCTGCTTTCAATTTTATGGTCCGTGGATGCTGTGTCTCCATGCGACACAGTCCCATTCCAGAAAGGAAGACAGGCAAGGGCAGAAGGCTGCATCAGCTCGTTTCTTTTCCATTCAGGGGGAAACAATAGTTTTCCAAAACCATTTATCAAATTTCTGCTTAAATTCACATTGGCCAGACTATTTCATAGGGGCACTTCCACTTGCAAAAGAGGATGGGAATTGAGGAAGGCAAGAGGGAAGGAGGCTGGGAATGAACAGGAAGTTAGTCAACCTACAGTACGTGCCAAGTGGAGAGAGTCAACTGACCTACTAAATATTCATTCCATTCTCCTTTTAGTGAAACTTTTCCATTGCAGATGCTAGAAAGCTAAAACCTACATTTCTCAACTAGGGTACTATATGATTTAGCTTTTGCTGATCAGAAGCACTTGTTCAAATTTGGCAAGGGGGAATGAATGAAGTGAAAACCATTCTGCTGCTTCTTTTGATCTTTTTCTGCTGGTGAGCACAGAAAGGCAGAGACACACTGATTTTTCTGTGCCAGCATTCCACCGGCAATTACTAGTTCATGAATAGCAATGGTCCTGTTGCAGGAGATACACATCTAAGAGATTCCCCATCACTTTGGAGCTAGCAGTAGTAGTTTGGTTGGTGGTAGAAGCTACCTGATTCCTGATATGTGCTTCTGACTCTAATAGTTTCAATGGTGGTCTCCTGTTGATGGCAGAAGTGATGATAACTACTCCAATGGATAGTTTGCTGTTGTTTTTTTAAAGAGAGGGACAGTGACAGAGAGAAAGAGAGAAACAATTTTTAATTTAGTTTTTCATGTGGCTTTCATTGCTCCAAGGCTTCGTTATGTATATGGTGCTGGGGTTCTAACTCACATACTTGCACATGCCAGGCAAGCGCCGTAACTGCCGAGCCCCAGCTCCAGTCTTCACAATGGCTAGTTCTGCAGAGCCATTCTGAGAGTTATTTTTTAAAGAACTAGCTTAAGATTATCCCCTTCTAAAATTTGGCACATTTCTAGTTCCATGCATTAAATAATTTTGTTTATAGCCACTTGGTTTTCTGCAGTAGACCCTGCCCTATTAAATCTGCCTTGATCCCCCTCTTTAGGTTCCTAATACCCACATATAATCCTTTCACAAATGTTTTACTTTATCTGGAATGAATCATTCCTTCAGATTTTATCCAGTTTTTGCATTCTTTTTTTTAATGAGAAGATAACAATTACATAAGTATTATTTGATTTCTCAGATAAGAGTAATTTACATTGTTGATCCCCACTCCATCCTTCCCTCTGCTCCGTCCCTCTCCACTCAATCCCATCTCTCCCCTCTCAACTTTCTTCTACATATCTATAGTTACCCTAGATTATGTGTTCCTTTGACTTTGGTGAGTCTAGTACATGTATGTGACTACCTTTCACTCAAGCTTGGGATTTGTTCTAGCTTCCACAAATGAGGGAAAAATATTTGTCCCTTGACTCTCTGGGTTTGGCTAATTTCGTTCAGCATAATGTCTTCCATTGCCATCCATTTACCTTCAAAAGCTGTAATATCATTGTTTCTAATAGTCCAGTAGAACTAATTAGTATCTATCTATCTATCTCTCTATATAATCACAGCTTTGGGATCCATTCATCCAGTGAAGGGCATCTGGGTTGATTCCATAATTTTGTATTATAAATTGAACTGCTGTGAAGATTAATTTTGCTGTGTCTCTGTAATGTGCTGACTGTAGCTATTCTGGGAAAATACTCAGAAGATAGATAGCTAGGTCCTAATTTTTTGAGGAGTCCCCACACTGCTTTCCAGAATGGCTGGACCAGTCTGCAATTCCACCAACAGTGTGCTAGTTAGTGTTCCTATCTCCCAACAAACCCTCCAGCATCTGCTATTGTTTATATTCTTCATCTTTGAGCTTCTCATTTGATTAGGCCTATTGGGTGTCCCATACACTTTTTAGATGAGCATACATGACTCTATTCTTATATGGAAAATTTTTTCTTTATTTCATTGAGAATGTTCTTTATGCCATTCATTTGCATTTCGATTTCTCTTGAATCCCAATTACTCTTAGATTGTGTCTTCTGATTTTGACCTAGACATTTTAAAAATCCTCTCATGCTCTGTGAGTTTTTTGTTTTTCATCTGTGCATTCAAACTTACATAGCCTATCCTCATTGTTAGTTCTTTCTTCTAGAGCTGAGGTTCCATTTTCTATAGAAATTAGTCTATTATGAAGTTTTCCCATCATTCCTCTGATGTGATTGACTGAAGATTTTAGCTCTATTACTTCTCTTTTCAGTATGTCAATTTCTTTAATAATAGAGATTTCATCTGTTGAGTTTTCTCTCTTTGTCCCTTCATTAAATCTCCTTTTAGCTTATTGTTCCTTTTAGTAATCAGATCATTGATAATATTTTCTGTTTTCATCCCACTCTCCATCCATGGGCTCCTTGATAGAGGAGTTGTGGGTTTGAGATAACCCTTTTCTAGTTTGATTCCTCATCTTTGAAGAGCTTCTTCTGAATCTTTGAATTGAGATCCCCTCGGTGGAAGTAAGGCAGGTCTCTGGGTGCTTCTTCTTTGTAGGTCAAAGGGTGGGGTCAGACACTGCCTCTCTGATGACCACCTTCTTCCAGAAAGCTGTTTCTGCCTGGAGCCTCATTTTGCTGCACCTTTTGAATCTAGGTTCCAGGACATGGATCTGGAACCTGGTAGGGTTGTAGGGCAGCCCAATGGGTTGTTGAAGCTCAGAGATGGGGGTGTGTTGCTGGTTCCTGGGGTCCCAGAGGTTCAAGACAGGCTGGAACAGGTACCTACATGTCACACTGGGGTCTGGGATCCTTGATGGTGGGGATAGGCCCAATACATCTGGACCTGACGGGTATGTGCAGTGACTGGGCTGCTCCAGGTAGGGGTCCTCAGGGTGTCCTGGGCACCTGCCTGCTCTGGGACCAGGGCCTAGGATCTGCATAGTGGTGGGGCTGATGCAAGCACAGGGTCCTCTGGGTTATCCTAGGCACCTGCTAGGGCCTGCTGGGACCAGAAGCCTGGGTTTTTCAGGGGGTCTGTTCTTGCATTCTGATGGAGTGATTTTTATTCTTCTCTGCAAGGTTCATATGTGTTGCCATGCAGCCAAAAATTAATTAACCTTCAACATTCTCAGACTACAATGGATGGAAGACACAGGATATGACACATGAACCACTGATGACCATGGCGCATGCAGAATCCCACTGGGTGCATATGGTGAGGAGGCTAGGGGGACAGTGCAGTCGCTTCCTTGGTTGAGCCATCTGTCTGTCTGTCATGGGTCCACCGTCCAGGAGAATCCAGCCATCATCCTCCATAGGCCTGCCTTATTTGGGCAGTGGAGTGCATTCCATTTCTGTACATTTCATAACCTACTTTTGAAATGGATTCAGGAGTTCAAAGACTGCCTTAGGGGCTTAATATCAAGTCTCTGACTATTGCTCAGCCAGGCCTGACATTTCTTTGCAGCTTCTATGAACCCCCTAATAGGTTCCTAGTCAGCTGGATTCTTTTCAATTCCAGGTGTGATTAACCATAGTCAAATACTTATTTTGAGGTAGACCTTTAGTAGGGAGATTATTTTTCACACTCGTAGGCCCACGTGTTCTATTCTTCTCTGCAGCCCTAACCTTTCACGAACACTGCCTTGGGGCACTATGCATCAACAGCCGCATTTGAGAAGATACTACCTTTAATCAATTTCTCCCCCGGGGGTTGGACTTTTCACTCCTCTCTGGTAAAGAAATGTTGAGAGAAAATGCTTGAGAAAGGCCTAAAGCCCTAATCTTACCTCTAGCTAAAACTGTTTCTTGTAACCCTTAGTGGCTTTAAAAAAAAAATCACTACAAGAATCCAATTGTGAGATTTGTAGGCAAATTAGAGTGCCTATCACTTCCTCACCAAGTTCATCTCTCCTGCAGAACTTTTTTTTTTTAAACAGAGAGAGAGGGAAAGAGGAAGAAAAAGAAAGAATCAATTTTTTTTTCATCTGGCTTTTGTTTCTGACACTTAGTTGTGTATGTGGTGCCAGGGTTTGAACTCGGGTCCTCATGCACACCAGGCAAGTGCTCCAACCACTGAGCCACCACCACTCCAGCTTCTCTCCTACAGAACTTTGTGGAAAATGGAAAAGCATTCTAAATAGATGTGTGTTAAAATTGGGGATGAAGAGAGCAGAATTTGAATGGATCAAAAAAAATTTTTTTTAAATATCCAGGGTATTCTGAACAACAGAATTATATGTCTCTATAATTTTTTTTAAAAAAAGCTAAGCAAAGATTGAAATTAGACCACCATTTCTCACCCTGTATGAAAATCAACCTAAAATGATCAAAGACTTTGAAACTTTGAAATGACTAGGGAAAAAACTTCAAGATATTGCTATAGGCCATGATTTACTGAACAGGACTCTAATAGTTCAGAAAGCAAAAGCAAGAATTGACAAATGAGATGATTTCAAATCAAAAGTTTATGTAGGGCTGGAGCAGTGGCTCAGCAGTTACGGCACTTGCCCCGCATGCATGAGTACGAAAGTTCAAACCCTAGCACCATGTACACAGCGAAGTCTCGGAGCAACAAAGGCCATGTGAAAAACTAAATAAAAAAAATTAATTCTCTTTTTCTCTCTCTTGCTGTCCCTCTTTCTTAAAAAAAATTTATATATCTCAAAGGCAACAATCAACAGAGTGAAGAGAATGGGAGAGAATCTTTGCCAGCTAATCATCTCACAAAGAATAATATCCAGAATATACAAAGAATTAAAAAAACCTAAAGAACAAGTTATCTGATCAATTGATGGGCACACAGGTTGAATAGACACTTCTCAGAAGAAATAAAAAGGCCATATATGAAAAATGTTCAACATCTTTAATCCTCTGGGAAATGTAAATCCAAACTACATTGTGAATCCATCTTTCTGCATTCAGAATGGCTATTATCAAGAAAACAAAAAATAACATACATTGGTGAAGATGCAGAGGAAAGGAACTCTTACGCACTGCTGGGAGGAAATGCAAATTTAGCACAGCCATTATGGAAATCAGTATGGAGAGTCTTCAAAAAACTAAAAGTAGAATTATCATATGATCTGGTTATACCTTTCTGGAAGTAATCAAAGTCGACATAAAACAGAGCTGCCTGCATCTTCATGTTTATTGAGGTACTACTACTCACAACACCTAGTTATAGATGCCCATGAATGGATTTTAAACATGTGGTATATTTATACAAAATAAAATATTATACAGTGATAAAAAAGAAAAAAATCATGTCATTTATAGGACAATGAATGGAACTGGAGATCATTAGTTTAAGTGAAATAAGCCAGACTCAGAAAATCACCTGAAAGTAGAAGGGGAACTATTAAAATAGGGGAAGAGTGAGGGAAAGAGTAACTGGGTGGATATGATCAAAGCACTTTGTATGCATATATGAAAATGTCACAAAGGAACACTTTATTTTGTGCAGTAAATATATGCTCATAATTATAATAAAAAGCATGAATATTCACAAAATTTAGATAATCAGGTCAAGTCATCTAACTGGAAAAAAGAAGTTAAGCCTCAGAATTAGTAACTCTATTTTCTCCACTTACAAACGTTTTATTTTATTTTTTGGTACTTGGGATCAAGCACAAGGGCACTTAACCTTTGAGCCACATCACCAGCCCTTTTTATATTTTATTTTGAGACAGAGTCTCATTAAGTTGCTTACAGCCTTGCTAAGTTGCTGAGGCTGGCTTTGAACTTGGTATCCTCCTGCCTTAGCCTCCCCAGTCCTGTGATTACAGGCATGCACCGCTGCTCCCGGCTTGAAAAGCATTTTTTAAAAGTAAGGTCTGACCCAACATTTTCATAACATTTTCTTTCATGCCTTGCCTTATTCAGTTACTAATTCAGTTGCTCAGTATCATACAAAATAAAGTACCCCAGAAATTGCCAAGTTCCAGTCAACCTTACTTGCCAAAGAATCAACTTGATGCTATTAGCAAACTTGTACTACATTAGAGAAACAAGGGTCACAAGACATCATCACAAGGCAACTAGGAGTCTTTTTAAAGAGGAGCTAAGACCGATGTGAGCAATATGTTCATATTACCGAAGGTGCTTATTGCCTTTGCGTTCAGATGATAGATGCCCCAGAACAAATATTTAAAGAGGTCAAGAATGGAAGCATGAGTAGATGTCAGGCAGGTTTGGCCAAGTGGAACCATGAACAAATGACAGTCAAGAGGCAGGCCATTTGTGCGTCCCATTTGTACAGCTTGACAAAAGCACTTCCAATAGGCTACTTTAATTGACCTGTAAAACAATTTCCCATGAAGCAAATTGGACAGAAATTATTGAAAAGCTTTCTTAAAACTGTTAAATTCAGCCACAAAGGCTATTTATCATTATTGTCATATTTAGACAAAAGAGGAAACTGAGAAACACTGAGGTCAAATGATTTATGCAGAGCTGGTTATTTAATCTCTTTTCAATTCCCATCTCCGTGATCTTTTCACATCATCCCCCAAACTCCCTCTCAGGAATATCTTGGCCTTCTGCATTTCAGCAGTACAAATAAAAAATTTCAAGCAGATAGCTCTAAAGTAATAATTATAGATATGTTTAAAATTTACCTACAATGATTCCATTAAAGAGTTGTAGGAAATAGCGGGGCTGGGGACATATTGTAGTTCAGTTGTAGAATGTTTGCCTATCATGCATGAGATCCTGAGTTTGATCCTTAACACCCCCCCCAAAAAAAAAGGTTGTAAACAAAAGATTGGAATTGATATAAATATCAACCACACATGGCAAACTAAATTTCATAGAAGAATGCTGTAGTGTTTGAAAAATAATTCCACATAATTCAAGAAAAATAGTGTACAGAAACACAGTCCTCTGTCAGTATCTATGGGGTATCCGTGCAGATTCCAGACTATGCAGATGCTCAAGGCCCTTACATAAAACAGTACAATATTTACATAAAACCTCTGCACATCACACATCCTCTGGTATACTTTAAATCACCTCTAGATTAATATATAACACCTCATACCATGTAAATGCTATATAAACAGTTGTAATGCTGAATTGTTCAGAGAATAATGGCAAGAAAAATAAACATGTGCTCCATACCATTTTTTTTCCCAAATGTTTTTGGTTCATGATTGGTTGAATCCACTCATTTGGAACTCATGGATATGGAGGGCTGACTACAATACTGCATATCAAACTGGGGAAAATCAATATACATGCATATCCTTAAAGCATATTTATCTAGCAACAGACATGAACAGTAGGATTTTTATCCACAAGTAAATCTCAGGTAGGCACCTTTAGCACTCAGATTTTAGAGTCTATAATCCTATAATCCATTAAAATGAACCAGGGTTTTTGACTGATAGTTGTTTTCATTATTTCAGGGCAGGAAGAAAACTATGTTGGATCTGAAATATTCAGTTGTTGCTAGAAAGCAAAGATGCAAGGAGAGAATTATGAGAAATAGAAAATCCAGTACTTGAGGCTGTAGCAGTAGCTCAGTGTTAGAGAGCTTGCCTGGCATGTGCAAGGACCTGGGTTCAAACCCCAGCACCACATACACAACCAAGTGCCAGAATAACTAAAACCAGATGAAAAACTAAATAAAACTGATTCTTTCTCTCTCTCTTAAAAAAAAAAAGAAAATCCAATGGTCCATTTTCAGAATACAGTATTTTGCCTCAAATATAATACTGGGATATAAGATAGGCAGCTGAAGGGGAAACAGAGCTGAATGGAAGGGTACAAGCAGTTAACTCACACAGTAGCACCACAGCCTATGGACGTGAGGGATCCAAAGTCCATGCACCTGAACAGCCCCTTGACAAACAGGAGGTGGGGAAGGGTTCAGCCTTGCCAACAGAGATACAGATCTCTCTATTAAGAAATAGTAAGAGTTTGCCAGGTGGAGTGGCACATGCCTATAATCCCAGTGGCCCCTGAGGCTGAGGCAGCAGGATCACAAGTTCAAAGTGAGCCTCAGCAAGTTAGTGAGGCCCTAAGCAACTTAGCAACATCCTGTATTAAAAAAAAAAAAAAAAAGCTAAAACATCCTAATCTTTTGTAAGATGTCTACATGTGTACACACTTTTAGTTAGAATTTAGTGGGGCTGGAGAGGTGGCTCAGCAGTACAGGACTTGAGTTCAGTTCCTCAGCACCCTATACACAACTAAATGGAGGACAAACAAAAACCAGATGAAAAAATAAAATTAACTCTCCCTTAAAAAAAAATTTAGCCTTTATAGCCTAGACTTGTTCCAACTACCCACTGTTACTGTTATTGCTACTTCTGTTTTGACGTTCGAATGCTTAGAACCTGTGCAGGGAAGCTCCCCTTCATAGTGTCTTTTGGCCTCTATGTAATTCTGCGAGAAACACATTCACCTACCCAAACCCAAAGAATGGATCACGAGACAGAGGATACAGCAAAAAGTGAGGCTTTATTTTAATGAGGGTCTTGCAAGATCAGGTGCCTGGTGGTCAGAAACCCCGAGAATGGTTACAATCAGCATTTTAATCCCTAGTGCACAAAGTCCCTCTCCTGATTCCTCATTGGCTGAGTACTATGAGGTCTCTACAATCTTCCTGAACACCGCCTAGGTTTTACTGTCTCCTGTTGGGTTATTTAAAGAAATATACCATTAGTTGTTCCCACCTCCCTTTATTCTTTTGAGAAAGGAAAGCGTTCCTGGGGTGAATGAAATATGCAGTTTTTACTTCTTTCCCTGTTACTATTTTCTTCTTCTTCTTCTTCTTCCTCCTCCTCCTCCTCCTCCTCCTCCTCCTCTTCCTCTTCCTCCTCTTCTCCTTCCCCTTCCCCTTCCCCTTCTCCTTCTTCTTTTTTATACCAGGGATTAAATCCAAGGGCACTTAACCACTAAGCAACTTCCCCAGCTCCCCTCCCCAATTTTTTTCATATATATATATATATATTTTTTTTTTTTAAAGAGAGAGGGA
>PVKS010011441.1:0-56707 GCA_004027875.1 Aplodontia rufa | reverse complement strand
ACATTTTTGAGTATTTTATAGATTCTGGATATGAGACCCTTGTCTGAGGAATCATAGTCCATGATACTCTCCATTTCTGTAGGAAACCTCTTGACTCTTTTGATTGTTTCCTTGGCAGTACAAAAGCTTTTTAGCTTTATGGCATCCCATTCACTGATTTTTGACTTTACTTCCTTCACTTTCGGAGACCTGTTGAGAAGGTCTTTGCCTACTCCCAAATGTTGAAGTGTTGGACCAATTTTGTCTTCTATCAGTTGCAACGTAGCTGGTTTAATACCAAGCTCCTTGATCCATTTTGATTTGATTCTTGTGCAAGGAGAAAGATATGGGTCTAATTTCAACTTTCTGCAGGTGGATGACCATCTTTTTCTTTTTTTTTTAAAGAGAGAAGGACAGTGAGAGAGAGAATCAATTTTTATTGAGTTTTATGCATGGCCTTTGTTGCTCCAACTCTTATTTGTGTACTTGGGTGCTGGGGTTTGAACCCATGTACTCGCGCATGCTAGCGCATGCCAGGCAAGTACACCAACCACCAAGCCACTGCTCCAGCCCCCAGGGAGCAGCATCTTTACAGTAGCATGATACATAACATTCTAGGCAGATTTTTAAAAATTGAAGGTGTAGTTTTTCTGTATACAGAAGCAACGTGTCACTCTGAAGATTCTTTGGAGCCACGCATGATGGTGTACCCCTATCATCACAGCAAGTCGGGAGGCTGAGGAAGGAAGATCCCAAGTTCAAGGTCAGCCTCAACAACTTAGTGGGGTCCTCAGCAACTTAGTAAAACTCTGTCTCAAAAAATAAAAAGGGCTAGGGATGTGGCTCAGTGGTTAAGCAGCCTTGAGTTCAATCCCAGTACCCCAGAAAATAAAAAGACTCCTCAAACTACTCAAGCTTGTAAAAGATAATGGAGTTAAGTAGCCAGATCAGTTTGGGATCTTTCAAGATGATAACAACTTATGTAAAAGAAATAATAATCTGTTATTCTAGGTTGTCAGTACATTGGAAAAGCAAAAGAATCCTGGACTTGTGCATCAGGGCGTTGGATCGGGAGAATGAGCTGTTACTTCTAATTGGTTTTAGTCCTCATGCAAAGCAACTACCATCATAAAAATCCATGAATAGTCTACGTTAATTCAGGAGAGTAACCCATTTTTCCTTGTAAGTTTAATATAGGTTACAAAATGTAGCTTAGAATGGTTAACTGAGTTATACTTGACTGGTGAGTCACTACTCTTAGCAGTTCATAAATGTGGCTTTGCAAACAGTTCCTCACCCTCAGTTCGAGGCATGGGGTAGAGACCTGGAATCCTGAAAAGTGACATTTAAGTGAGAAGGCAGGTGAGAGGGTCAGCAGTCAGCCAAGCCATTTTGCGGGTGGAAGGGAAGTGTTCCAGGCAGATAAGACAGTGAGTATGAGAGTCTGCATGGGGTTTGAGGAATAGCACAGAGTCCAGTTCAGCTAGAGCAACAGCACAGGCGTGGTAGTTCATCATTCATGGTAAGAGAAGCCACCGCAATTCTTTGAGCAGGGGGAGGTAGTATGATCTGACTCACAAGAGAGGCAGAGAGGCCAGTTAGAAGGGCCAGCACAGCCATCCAGGCAGGAGATGTGAGCAGCTTGGACCACAATGGTAGCAGCAGGGAAGAGAGGTGCTCAGCTCGTGGTACACTTTGAGTTAGAGCTGAGGGGACTTACTTGTGGATTAGATAGGAGGTGTAAGAGAATGAGAAGAGCCAAGGATGACCTGAAGCTGAGCAGCTGGAAGGGTAGGAGTTGCCATTAATCAGAATGGCAAAGGCTTCAGGGGAAGCTGGTTGGGCGGGGGGGCCCAGGGGTAGAGGTCAGAAGCTCAGTTTTGATTGAGTTGAGTTGCCTATAAGATATCCAGGTTGAAGTATTGATTGGGCAGTGTGATATAAGAACCAGAATTCAAGGGGCAGGTTAGGGATGGAGATTTGACTTTGGTAATTGAGAGCACAGAGACATTATTTAAAGTGGCATCACTGAATGAGATTACCAAAAAAGCGTATAGACAGACAAAAAGAGACAAAGCCTAGAAAATGAGCCTAAGAACTAAGAGTGGGTGGTAATGGTCTTTATAATTAACACTTGTAAAGCAGTGTGCAAGGTGCTGTAATACATTTTGAAGTCCCCCTAACTGTCCACATTTGACAGATGAGACAATCGGTTTGCACATAGTCTCAGCGATAAGTGGTGAGGCTCAGATTCCAATCTGAGTCTGTTTCTTTGCACAGTTTTACGTGCCATTTTCCTGTATCACACTGTAGTGTCAGTGTTTTGACCTGAGGAAGGACCCTCAATCTCTGAGATGTGATAGGAAAAAAACCAGATGGATCTGCAGGTGCTCATCCTAATGAACTCTTAACAACTTTCAGAATAACTTGTGACATCATAACATATTTTAGTGCTCTCTTCTGCTGCAAGCTACTTGCTAGATTTGATGCATCCATGGGTGTAAAAGCATTTACGTATGTGTTGATTTCTGTTCTGAGTATTTAATCGTTCCTTGCAGATATACTTTTTTTTTTTTGAAGAGCAAGGGACAGTGAGAGAAAGAATCAGTTTTATTCAGTTATTCATGTGGCTTTTGTTGCTCTAACACTTAGTTGTGTACATGGTGCTGGGGTTGAAACCCGGATCCTGTGCATGCCAGGCAGGCGCCATAACCGCTAAGCCACTGCTCCTGCCCCTAGCAGATGTACTTTTGACTAGCACTTATCCTGAAGTTACTCAGTTTTCCAAAATGTTCCCCATTCATGCTAGCGATGCCCGTGAGCTGCTCAGGTTAGTTTTCTCTTATTGAACTTCCCTTACCTCATAACCCCTAAGTTTTCCCTAAACTCTTCTTGAGGACCTGTCCAATGTTCACACCCTTCAGAGTACGTCCAATTTCCTCCAAACAGCGCTTGTTTTTCCATATTTCCACCCTTTTGTTTACTATACAGTGCTCCCAGAGTCTTTTTCCTGTCTTCGTCTTCTCTTAGTCAGTTGTCTCTTCACCAGCACTGGACTCCTCCTCTGTTGGGGAAACTTACCTTTAGATCTCAGGTGCCTTTCTGCTCCCTCACTTCCAGATCCTGTCTCCAACAGCCAGGGGCTGTGGTGCTGTTGTCATTCCAGGAGCAACATTAGCCATGGCGGGGGATCTTCTTTAAGACTCCAGCCCCGCTTAGCCATTAGGCTGGGCAGTGGGTACCCTCAACAGAAGCAGCCACATTCCTAGTCATATCCATATTCCTTGAATTCCTATTGGGTGCGAGGTAAGAGAATACCATCCAGAACTCCGCCCTGGGCATTCCAGTGTTTAGGAGTGTGGAAGACCAGGGAGATGGGCCAGCACAGAAGGAACAGCCAGGCAAGGAGAAGGGAAGCCAAGTGAACAGAGTTCCAAAAAGGAGCAAGTGTCCCTGTCACAGCTGCAGAGAGGCCAAGTAAGACAAAGCCTAGGAATGAGCATGAGTTTGGTACCTTGTCTGGAGCAGTTTCACTGAATAAGACAAAAGCCCTAAGGGAATGGATCCAAAAGAGGGTGAGTGGTAAGGAAGTAGAGGCATTGAGTGTTTGACTTGCTCAAAATTCCTTCAGAGTTTTGCTATTTAAAAAAAAAAAAAAAAAGCAAAGAAATGGGATGGTGACTGAAAGAGACATTAGATTAAGGGTCCAGTGGAAGTTGTTTCTAAGATGGAAACCCTTGCCCTGTGTTCCTAAGCTCTTAGGATGACCCACTGGAGTAGACATGTTCAGAAGCTTGAGAAGGGCCTGACTCCTGGAGCAGAGTGTGAGGGCCAGCAAGGGTAAGTGCAGAGAACAACAGAGATTGGCCCGGGAGCAGAACAGACAATGTTCCTCCATGAGATGGAAGGAGGGAGGCAGCACCTGTGGGGACAGATGGAGGTAGTGTGGCAGGTTGCATAGTGAAAAGGTGAGAGATAGGTTTTGGGAGATTAAGTAACTTCCCCAAGATTTAAAACTGGTGAGTGGCACAGTTGGGGTTCAAGCCCAGGTGTGCTCTTCACCTCCCAGAGAGACTGCCCTCACTAGCATCTCTAGGCATTGATTCATTAAAATCAAGTACCCTCTGGGCACCCCAGCTGCAGAGCAGTGCTGGAGAAAGGAAGGTAAGTTAGACATGGTCCTGGCCCTCCAGGACTTTTCAACACACCGAACGGAGATGAGCAAGTACAATGAAGTAAACAGCACAGGTAAAATGAGCAGTATTCACAGGTGACCTGGAAAGTCGCAGGAACTACAGCAAGGAGCGAGCAGCACTCGACAGGCCTAGGAAGTGAGGAGCTGACCATCAGCCTGGAGGAACGGCACGGGCTGTCACAGGGTGCTAACAAAAGTTCAGGAGTTCCCTGTGCTTGCTAGGTTTGTGTTGTTATTTTCAATCTCTTCCATTTCTTCGTTTACCCTTTTGCTATCTCTCCCTCTTTCTCTCTCTTCCCAAATCCTGCTCCACTTGTGGACAGTGAGGCAGTGCTTCTACCCGCTCTGGGCGTCACATACATGGTCACAGCTGATAAGCCACCTTCTAGTAGCAAATAACAAACATCCCTGGCAGCGGGCTGCTGCTTTGGGACTGTTGCGTAGAGCCTTCCCAGGGCTGCATTTCACCAGCCATCCTGGCACCAAGAAAAGGAAAAATGGATTCTCCCCTTCCTTCAGCCACGTTTCTTTGTATAGATTAATTACTCAAAAGTAGCAACCCATTCACAGGGTTGTTTATGGGGGGGGTTGTTGTTTGTTTGGTACTGGGGATTGAACCCAGGGGCACTAAGTTGCTGAAGTTCTTGCTAAGTTGCTGAGACCACCCTTGAATTTGCAATCCTCTTGCCTCGGCCTCTGGAGTCTCTGGGATTACAGGCGCGTGCCACAGTGCCCAACTCATGGCTTTTGATTAGTTCTGGATTATAGGAATGTGAGGTAAAGCTGAGGCAGTTTATGTCTTTATGAAACTCTATATTTAGGTTCCTAAAGATAATAGGACTTAGAAAAAGAGAAGTAGAGGGAACCCATAGTGTAACCAGCCATTTGCTCCACGTGTCCAACACTTTCTTTTAGCTTCACACCACCACTTCTGGATCATTTTAAGATTTGTGCTTCTTACCTATAATTTAGTTCTCTCTTTTCATCTCTTCTCTTGGCTGATTTATTAGATGTATTATTCTTTTCTCTTGGTCAATTTATTAGGTATAGTTTTCTTATCATGCTAGGGTTTTGTTTGCTTTTTGGTACCAAGGATTGAACCCAGGGGCAATTAACCATATCCCTAGCCCATTTTTATTTTTTATTTTGAGACAGGGTCTTGCTAAGCTGCTTAGGACCTTGTGAAGTTGCTGAGGCTGACTTTGAACTTGCTATCCTCCTGCTTCAGCCTCCCAAGCTGTTGGGATAACAGGCGTGCACCACCTTGCCCAGTTTATCATGCTAGTTTTATCAAAGATACTAAGTTTCCAGAGAGAACTTTATTGAGCATAACAGTTAAGGAAAGACTAGTCTGTCTTTATTTTTTTAAGAGAGAGGGAGAGGGGTGGAGCTGTGGCTCAGCAGTTACGCACTTGCCTGGCATGCACGGGGACGTGGTTCAAACCCCACCAACATGTACATGACAAATATTGGAGCAATGAAAGCCACATGAAAAGCTAAATAAAATTAATTCTCTCTTTCTCACTGTTCTTCTGTATTTATTAAAAGAACAAAATAGGGAGAGGGAGAGAGAGAGAATCAACAAATTCAGTTTTTCATCTGGCCTCCATTTCTCTGACACTCAGTTGTGTACATGGTGCTGGGGTTTAAACTGGGGTCCTTGTGCATGCTAGGAAAGTGCTGCAACTGCCAGGCCACTGGTCCAGTCCTTAGTCTTTACTTTTAATAGGACTAGAAATAGATCATAGAATTATAGATTTAAAGTAGCAGAGAAGTCATTATCTTTCTCATTTCACACATAAGAAAAGGAAAACCAGAGAAGATAAATATCATATTGATTATTAGCAAAAACTGAACTTCTAAAAGCTGAGTGTCCTCTTTCCTCAACCCATAGGTTCTTCATAGGTTTGTTCTGTTGCTCTGTTATAACTCAAGGTGAAAGGTGTCTTTCCAAATGATGTCGCCCTCCTATTGGTTTAGTACACTCTATCTCAGTCTTTATTGGGTTCGGTTGATACGTTGTAGATTGCTGAACCAGTCAGTTCCGGACAGTGTTCCTGTATGGGTCTGTGTGCTGGAGGGCTGAGGGGTGAGGACCAGCCCTGGGAGGGGGGCAGTTAGATCAGGAGAGATAAGAGAGGGGTGGTGTGTGGGGAGGTGCATCACTTGCCCCATAGGGATCCACTTTTGCTTTTGACCTTGGTTTATTCGTTGGCTCACTTGCTTTGAGGGAGATGAAGGATTTACTACGTGTAAAGGTAGTCCTCTTAGTCTAGTGTCATGAAGTCAAACAGACCTAAGTTCAGATCATGGCCATACAGTGAATCTGTTTATGTGGTCATGGACAGGTTATTCAAACTCCCAGATTATTTCTCTGTTTGTGGTAAAATAAACATAATCACATGTCCACCTTGCAGAGTAGTGAAGAGCAAGAAGAAAATTTAAGCAACTTCCTAGCACCAGTCATAGTGGGTAGTGCATGCTGGAACCTCAGGAACCGCTGCTGCTGTTGCTGCTGCTGCTGTGGAAGGTGCCAGGGAACAGAGTGGATGGAGGACAGCTCAGGAGGACACTGGAAGTTTTGACATTCTAAAGGTGGCCACCGTAGGAGAGAACCCAGCAGGTACACACAAGCACATCAGGTATTTGAAGAAAAGGGAAAAAAAAGTTTCAAGGAAAATAGGTCCATGAGTTATCAAAGCGGGAGGAATCAGAGAAGTCGCTGAGGCCACTTCCTCATCTTATGGATGGGCCAGCTGAGTCCCAGAGAGACTACAGAGTCTGCAGCTAGTAAAGTAGAATCTAATCATGGACAAAGCATATCACCTGGGCTCTTCATAGTTCTTGCATTATTTCACAAATAAGGATTAGATGAAGGTTCCGGGAGTCATTTCTGGGCCTTCAATAAATGGCCACACAGCTAAAAGTATAATCTAGTTAAAGCCTGTCCCTGGAGTGTTGCTCCCTCTCAAAAAACCTTCACAGACTCTCCATTATCCCTTGAATAAAATAAAGGGCATTCAGTCCCTTGGGATCTGGCCCCCAGTTTCTCTCTTTATCTCTTCCACATATTCTCTTCTTCAAACCTTAACCCCATTTCTTAGTTCTCCCTATATAGAAAGTTGATGGGGATCCTGCTTATCCCCCAGGGAACCATTCAAAGGCCGCCATGAGAACTCACCTTGCCACACCACTGTGCAGTGTGTGGCTCCTGCCTCGCACAGGGTGGGAGCTAGCTTCATCTTTTTCTTTTCCACGATGCCTCAGTTATGATAGTTATCTACTCAATATTTGTTGAATTCAGACAGGCATATTAATACCAGCCTTCCCAGTTTCTAGCCTCATTCTCCACTGCCTAAATTTGAAGTATGAATTGGACAGAAGGGAGAGTTAGGAAGTGAATGGTTTTGATGCTTCTCTGATGTGAAAGCTTATGTAACTCTGTTCTTCCGGACAAGAGTTTTTACACCATAGAGTTATCCCACACACCAGAGCAGAGTGAAGAAGGAGCTTTTTGTCCCTTACTAGGATGGCTCAGGCAGTGATTTGAGTGACAATTTGAATCCCTTTGAGACAGAGCCCTCAAAGGAGAGTTTTTCGTCTAAGCGAAGGGATGAGAGTCCTGAAGAGATTCAGAGGCCAAGGATTGGCGAGCCCGACTTGGAGGACAGGAAGTAGGGGTACAGTTTGGCCTGCACATGCAAGCTTTTGCTTACACCCCTGGTGGCTTACTAAAGGATTAAAGAGACAGATAGACTGACACCTGAGCCTGTGACCCTGCCTGGGGTTTTCAAAGGGGGGTCTTTCTCTTTCACACTGCTTTCCCCACAAAACCTTTAAGGCAGCAGAAGCTTTTACCTTCAGCCCATGAAGCAGCCGAGCCAGTCTGACCGGCTCAAGGGAAACACCAACAGGCCTGCCAACTCCAATCACAGGGACTCTAGTTACTAATTATCTTCTGGCCCCTGAGCTGAGAGATACAGTAGCTCACTGATTGGATCCTGAAGTTGAAATGACTCCACATTGCTCAGCACTCCAACCAGAGCGACAGGAAGAGTGTCTCGGTGCTTCGGGAGACATCTTAAGCAGGACTGATCCAGCCTGAGGCTAGACTGCACCTGTTGGTGTTTCAGCCCAGCCAAGGCCCATGGCAAAGAGAAGTAAAACTCGTGTCTGTGTTGAATATGAGTGAAACTCGGGAGATCGAAAAACAAAGAACAGCGGAGAAGCAAGGGCCTCAGGGCTCTAGCTGGGAGTATGAAGACTGCAGGAGTCTCCGGAAGAGGAACCTGGCTGTGCTGGAGGGACTTCACGCAGAAAATGACTTGGACTCCATATACCCGTCCAAGGGGAGGAATCGGCCCTTCAGGAAAAGGGAGTGTGGATACTGGGAATTTGAACAGAGGGAACCACACTATATGGACTATGAGGAAGCAAATAAAATTGGAAAGGACTGTATGCTCCAAGGAGGCTGTGATGGGTGTAGGAATCCAGAAAACCTGAATTATGAGAACCTGAGGTCTGGGGAGAAGGATAATTGGCTTTTGGGAAGCCCAGAGGTGGTCCGGAAAGCTGGAGAATATGAGAAGACAAATGGCTACCTTGATTGTAAGGATTTGAATTATAATCCTGAGAACTTGAACTTGAAAAACGCTGAACAGTACACGAGTGACAGGAGTTTGGATGGTTCTTTGGGGAATTTATATAACCCTCAAAACTGGTATATGGGTCTCAGGAATTTTCATTATAGTCTTGAGGATTGCAAAGATACTAACTTGGACGATAGAGATCTCAACAACTTATCTCATGTTCCTAGGAGTTCTGTTAATGGTCAATCTATGCATGTATCAGATTTGAATGGTGTCGATGGAGGTAAAGAATTCGTTAAACGCCATGAAGAGGACAGGAATGTTTATCAAAATGACAAAATCCATCCCAAAGAAAAGGTTCATACCATGGATCAGGGTAATTCTGAAAATAAAGGCTATGATACTTTCTTTTCAAACTATGAACAAAAATCTCTTCATTACAGAGGCACAGATTCTCTCAATCAAGTAGAGAATTTGGAGTATAATGGCATCGACAGGCCTGGAATCATGGCACTTAGGGATAGAGGGATCATCCTGGATGGTCTGCAGAATCAGCATCCTCGGGGAGAAAATCGTTGTGGGATTTCTCAGAGCCCCTCCTTAGAAAAGGACACTTGGCACTTAGAGGAAGAGAGAACTTTAACTAACCCAGAGATGTGGAGGAGGAATAGTTGCTTCCGCCGTACTGCACCCAGCACCCTGAGGCGCTCAGAATTTGTGCAGAACAGGAAGAAAACCCAAGGTAGGAACTCAGCTGTCCTTCTCTTAGGATAAAGGATAAAGCATGAAAGGGTGCTCGCACCAGGTTCAGGGAGCTCTGCTGTACTTAAGGACTCTGCCCCTAAGTTCTTAGCAAGTGTATCTTGCATGAGAACAACCTTTGAGATGTGATTCATCTGGGAGGCACTTCACAGAGGGCAGTATGTGCAGCATGGCTTTCAAAACCAAACAAACCGGAAGTTTCCTATGCTCTTCTTGGTCTTGTCATCCATCTGTCTCTAATCTCAAACCTTTTTCCATTCTTACCCTAATATTCTTATTTGTCTAACAGGGACAGCAAGTTTGTTATCAGGGCACCAAACTAAAAGTTACTGTCCTGGTGTACTTCTTTCTGTCAATCCCTACTCTTCTTTAGACATTTGTGGAAAAAAAGATTTGGCTTCTGCAAAGACTGTTCATTCCTTGGCATTCCGGAGTCTTAAGTGATTAATGAGCACACACTCTGGTGGAATTCGGATCATTTCCATTTTTCATGGTGCTTTGGACGTATTAGATATTCAAGTTACTGCATCTCTGAGCCTCCACTAAATTATGTGTAAAATGGGAATATTAGGAGTCTTATCAAGGACAGATTCTTTCTTTCACTGTGTCTTCTCCAGCTCTATGAAATGAAGTTTTTATATCTTTGCTGTGCTGTTTTATAACTTCTGGATTCCCTCCTGAACTTTATTTTCATACCGTTTATTATCCTCATGCCAAGCAGTCTGTCCCGCCCCAGTCAATTTATCGGAGTTCAGGTTGTGACCAGAGGATGAGGGTTACTTAGAGCGGGAGAAGGTAGGATAGATGATCTAGATCCATCTCACACCCTCCTCCCAAATGGACACATTCCCAGCTAGGTCTCCTGCAGAAGATGCTAGCTGGTTAAATTTGTACTGGGAGCCATCAGAGACCCAAAAGATAAGCCCCGATATGATCCTGGAATTGCTCGCAGTTTATCCAGGGATCCTCTAGCATGGGCTCAATTTAAGACCAGTTTCTAGGGTACCGTTAACAGGCTACCTCCTGCACTTAGATAAAAATGAAATTAAACCGACTTTAGTTGGGAGATATTTAGCAGTTAGGGGAAAAAAATTATTTCTCTAAGTGCATTTTCTCCCTGAAGTGATAGGGATTGGGTGACATCTAAATTCCTTCCAACTTTAAAAAAAAAAAAGTCTGCTTCTGTGGCATTTGTGTTGGCATTTGTATCGTTCCTCTCCCTCCCCCACATCAGTGTCTGCAGTGGACTTTGTTTCCTATCTCCAGTTCCTTATTGTGTTTGCCTCCTCACTGTAATCAAGTGTTTTTATTCTGTTTGTCTTAACAGAGTCAAGCCCTTCTGGCTGGGGTGTTGTAACGTGCCCTCTGATCTCTCTGAAGCCAGCTCAGTTGCACCTTATATGTTTCCACTTTTACAGCTCTCTTGTATTTGAGAACTTAACTTTTGAAAGTACTATTCATGTTTCACTCAGTTGGCATCCCTTTTTATGCCCCCGATACCTTCTTTGACTAGTAAAACAATCTCATGTTTACTAGAAATGTTTCTGCTTTCTAGCCTTCTGCTAGTTGTCCTAGAGTACAGGTCGTGGCCCTAAGATTAAGCCACATGTAATCACAGAGAGGACCAAGCATTGGAATACCCCACTCACTAACAGTGTAGCTTTAGGAAACTCACTTAACCTCTCTGAGCTTCAGATTCCTGTGTAGGAGGTGCTCATAAACTACCATTTCTTTACGTTTCATCCACCCTCCTCCCTTCCCCTTTACAAGTTGCCCCGCCAGACTGTTACTCCATGGTCCCTTGTTCCCTAAGCTCCAGGCTGCTCCCCATTGGACGCCTGGCCCTGGACCTCAATATCTGAATGGGGCACTCTGTCTCGTCCTCCTTTTCTCCTTTCCCATTCCTCCCCACTGCACCCAGATCTGCTTAGTGGCTTCTCCCAAACTGTCTCCCAGGCCGGACACCAAGTCTTTGCATGGTTCCCTTTCCCTCACCTGCCTTTTCAGTTCTTTTTCTTCTGGAGGCCTCCGTCTTAGGTTTGTGAGCGTAGGTCTGCTGTGGTTTTGCCTTTAGGGTATGGACCCTGTCCTAGGAGGTAGTCCATAGTATTAAGAGGGGGGCTTTTCTAAGTTTCAGTGGAAAACTGGAAATGCTGATTGACCCTCCTCAAAGATTAGATACGTCTTCCCAGCACCTGGTGGCTGCTGAGTGCCTGCAGGACCCTTTGGCTCCAGTTGTCATTTTCTGCTGGGTTCCTGGAGTCTCGTAACACGCATAGTTCAATTCAAGGATTCGTGGGACATTTCTATGTCGATTTTGAGGTACTCTTCTCTGTGGCTTCCTCCTTAATATCTAGCTCTTCAGAGCCCCAGGCTTGAACCTCTGACTCCTCAGCCCAGTAGGTCTGCCACTTTTGGCTCTCTGCTTTATTCTTACTTTATTCCCCCAACATGCCAAAACAATCGGGGTTACCCTGCGGACAAAACTGAACAAATATGGATCGCACCTAGCTTGCTCTCCTTGTTTTAGTCATGTCTCCTGGAGTTTCTGCCTGCTTTTGGCTGCTTTCTATGACTGTATACAGTTATTGTTTCACAATCTTGTCCAGAGTTAATAGATGTCAGTAGGAAGATTAGTACAGTGCAGGCCGCTCCGCAAGTACCAGGCCTGGAACTGTCTTTAAGGTTTCGGACTAGCTACTAACGTAAAGAGCTATGATGGGAAGGGGTCCTGGTGTTTCAAATTCCATGTTACCTATGTTGAATTTAAGTGATATTAGGATATCTGGATGAAAAGGCTTCTACAGGGAGAAATATGAAACCAGAATCCAGGTGAGGGTTGAGGCTACAGTTCAGGTCACAAGGTCACACCACAGAATCCTCTTCTTACTAGAAGGAACCGTACGTATCGACAAGCCCAGTGTTTTTTATAAATAATGGGTAGCCATCCATGACTGGGTCTTGAAGTGTTTTTAGTGGATTAAAACCAGCATGTCTGAAAGATAAAATATAAGTGAATAGAAAAATATTTTATACTATATCTCATATAGTAAAAGTAAGCAGTAAATAGCTTTATGTGTGTGTATTTACATAAGCATTTTGTAAATGCATACACACACTAAGTGTGGTCACAGTAGAAATTGTCTGAGAAATATTTAAATACAACCGCAAGGTGACTCAACTTGAAGAAATCGGAGTCCCTCGATGCCCAGACCAGCGGCTTTTGCTGTGTCACCACAGTGGAAGCCAGAGCACGGCAACAGGTTCTTCTGCATCAGTGAACTTGGCAGAACGGAAAGCACTGCAAGAGGGGTGCGCAGCAGACAGGATGTGGACTGGGGAAAGACCTGCCTTTGGCAATTGGTTAGGAACAGGAACACAAAGCCTGTTCTAGGGAGTTTGCGAGGGAGGGAGTGGTGATAGGAAATTACAGAAATTCCTTAAAAGTTTGGACAGTAATTACAGTGGAGTAGCAGATTTTAAGAAAATCTGTTTCGTTTTTCTCCCAAGATAAGAAAAATCTGCGTAGATTTTAGGATTCTAATATTCAAGATTTCTCTTCCATTTGAAATAGGTGAACATGATATCTCTGTAGCAGTAGTTGGTATTCAAGCTTATTATGCCAACATATAGATTCCACAGCCCCTTTGAGTGCAGTTAAACAGGTGTTTATTAACTAGTGTGTTTATTAACTGTGCTTGGCACTGTACCAAGCATTGGGGTTATCCAGAGAAGGCCACCCCTCAACACACAGGAGTTTGAAGATCAGTTGAAAATACAAAAGGTAAAACTGAATGATTAAATAAAGTGCATAAACACAGAGCATAGACAGTAAATACATGAATAATCAGAAGGGAGAAGGAGCAGTATTTTGTTGTTTTGTTTTTAGTTGTAGATGAACAGAATACCTTTATTCTATTTATTTATTTTTATGTGGTACTAAGAATCGAACCCAGCACCTCTCTCGTCCTAGGCAAGCACTCTGCCACTGAGCTACAACCCAACCCCAAAAGTTGTTTTTACCTCGTCTATTGGAAAAGACTTCAGATGTTTGAACTTCGCCAAAATTTAAAGGAAAACTTGGGTTGAGATAGGCAGAGAGAAGCAAGGAGAACCTTCCTAGTTGAAGTGTTATGAGCAAAGGTACAGAATTGGGTGACAAAGCTGTGTGTGTAAGGTGGAGAGAGACGAGTGGCAGGGGTGGGTGGACTACTCAAATCTTAGAAGCCAAGTGGGAATTTGGATCTGAATCTGAGGTGGAAGTCAAGTCGGAGCTGACCTGTGTGTAGCAGTCATTCTCGTAGATGTCATCCCTGAGACTGAGCAGATGACTTTTCTGGGTAGAGGGATGCCTGTGGGGAGGGAGCAGTCTATGAGAAGAGCCTAGGGGTGCACCAGTCATGGGTGACGGGAGGCCAATAGGAGCTTGGGGCAAGAATACTTGAGAGGTCAGGAGAAAATCAGAGAATTAAAGAGAAAATGGCCAACATTTTCAACAGCCATGAGAATCAAGGTTAAGGCCACAGGATTTGTTGAGGAAATTAGTGTTGACTGAGAAGATAATTTAACTAGAAGAATAATAATGCAGAGTTAATTGCCAAGGATTTAGAAGGAACCCTGGGAAACGAGAGGTCATCGAGGGAGGGCACATAAACCACTCTTGCAAGATTTTTTGCCAAAAGTATGAAAGATGTGACTGTAGTTGAAGGGGCCAGAGCTGAAGAACTCCCATGTGCATGCCTTTTACAAATCAAATGTCAACCTTTGAAGATGAGTGGGGTGGGCAGGAGGCAAAAGGGAGGGAAAGAGTAAATGTGTGGAGGCAAGAAGAAATAAATGGGGGGCCATGCTTCTTCAAGAGTTGGCAGGGGGTGCTGGAGTGATGGCTCAGTGATTACGGCGCTTGCTTGGCATGTGCGAGGACATGGGTTCAAACCCCAGCACCACATACATAGCGAAGTGTTGGAACAACAAAAACCACATGAAAAACTAAATAAAATTGATTCTCATTCTCTCTCTCTTTCTCTCTCTCTCTGTCCCTTTCTCTTTAAAAAAAAAAAAAAATGTTGGCGGGTAATTAACACTCTGGAGACAACAATGTACTCTGGAGAGAGTGCCCACTCTGGCCATCTCCCATCCAATGCGAAGGCATTACTTCCTAGCATCATGAGTTATATTCTTAAGAGATTGATTATTGACAATCTATACCAATGCGTGGTGCAAAAAAAAAAAAAAAGTGGAATTCCTCTGATTCTTTACTCAATGCTTTGTGGCTAGCCAAGCCCCCTCAGACAAAGAGTGAAATCTGATTTACTTCAGTGGAGTCCCAAATCCTAACTAGGTGTGACAGATAAGTAGTTAAGGCAGACAATAGTTAAGGTATTTAATGATTTTTAAAAATCTTTGTGTAGTGTTTTCCATCACAATCATGGCAGATGATGCTTAAAATACCGTACATTGCTGCCATTTATTAAATGCAGTTCCTGTGTGAGTATTATAGATTAGGTCCCGTTAGCCCAGTGGGGTTGAAGCTCCATGATGGGAGGAAACAAAGGTGGTGTTTCCAGCATCTAGTAGAGTATGTGGCCTATAAAAGGTGCTCAATAAATGTGTTACCAAGTGAAATATTCAAGTTTGGGGCCCTCCACATGCATATCAAAAGATAACCAGCAGGGATTATTGTGTGTTGCAACTTGAGCAGAGAAGATGAGAGGAAAGAGAATTCCACAGGCTGGAGAAGCCTTCATGGAGAGGCTGGAACTTAGATGATCAGAAAGGAAGGAGAAGTCAGACGCAGTCATGAGATTGTGATGAAACCGATCCCGAAGCCATGCTGTTACAGGTTTGGTAATAGTGGCAGTGCCAGCTCTCTGGGCTCACTGACAGGAAGTGACCAACTGTCTGGCTGAGTCCTAAGCAGCCCCTCAGTAAGGCTCCAGTGGAACTAGAGTCTAGCGTGCTTGTCCCACATGGAGGGGCATACGTGAAGTAAAACTGGGAAACCATGTAAAATTCCAGAGCTGGCAGGGACCAAAGATTCCTTTGTCAAACACATGTGGAAATAGCACAAAGTCAGGGGGATGGGGTAGAACTTCTCCAGGGTCACGTGGGCAGGAGAGGTGGCAGATGTAGTGAGTGAAACACTTTTATTTGTTATTGTTACAAATGAAGATATAATTCTGGAAATGGCCTGCTCATATCAAGAGGACATATATCGCAGAATAGGTCTTGACATTTAATGGTAAGCATGGCTCAGGGTGCAAGTTTTGAATGTGTTGTCTTATTAGCTGTGTGGTCTTGGGCAAGTCATTTCATTCCTCTGTACCCCGTTTCCTCATTTTTTTTTTAAGAGAGGGGCAGAGAAAGAGAATCACTTTTATTTAGTTTTTCATGTGGCCTTCAATGCTCTGACACTTCCTTATGTGCGTGGTGCGGGAGTTCAAACCCACATCCCTGCACATGCCAGGCAAGTGCCACAACCGCTGAACCACCTCTCCAGCCCCCCATTTCCTCATTTGTAAAATGAGTATGATACCTTCCCTGGATAGATTTCGTAAATAGAACGCAAATTTGTGTGTGTGTGTGTGTGTGTGTGTGTGTGTGTGTTCACGTGGGCAACGGTAGGTGGCTTAGAAAATAAAGCTTTTCCTGAAAAGTTTTGTTGACTGACACATGCTCAGAGTTTGCTTACAGAACAGTGATAACTTGTAATTAGTTATTTTACAGAAACTACCTTTGCCCTGTTGATAATTTTACTTCTGCGGCCTAGAGATGAAAAGCAGCACTCTCAGTTGTAAGCTACCAAAGGCACACCTCCCTAGGTTTATGTGTGTCCAGTGAATGCTCAGAAACGGTGTGTCAGTTGCTCCTAGTATTAAACTCACTGCCCCGGCAGTTTACAAAGTTGCAGACTCATGCAGATTGGACACTAGATCTGGCCAGCTAGTCCGCCCCGCCCACCTAGATAAGGGACCTGCAGAAGAAGGGGGATGGGAAGCTTTGAGCTGGGTCTAGTGGAATCCCTCCCAGTCGGGATTTTACTGGCGCTATTTGCTGGAATAGGCGGGCAGCTACTGCTGTCGGGAAGGCTTCCAGTTGCTGCTGAGATTTAGGGGTGCAGTACAGTAGGCTCAAGTTTGGTGGTCTAAAATGTCTACTGGGAACCCTACAGACGACAGTGACTACAGCACTGAATTTTACGTAGAGCAGGACAAACTGCTTCCAAATGGAAGTAGAGAAGCTAAAGGAAAGAATGGGGGTTGGGCGGCCATGGGGACTACGCTGGTCCTAGTAGTGTGGGAGTACGGAAAACCAGGATTCATGGTTCCTCCAGGCGGGTCTGGGGAGGAGATGAGCAAATTTACAGACCATAGAAAGTGCTTCTAGACAGACTGCAAAGCAGACAATCTATCTAGAATCACCGCTGCTGCTTTGGTTTTGCAAGTTATTTCAACAGTGTTTTATTACCTATTTTCTTTGTCAGTTTAAAGGGATTAGGTCAGGAGAGAAAAGCTCAGATTATTAAGAAGTGAAGAAAGAGTTTGTACTCGATGAACGGGGAAATTGAAAGCTGACTGATAATCTGAAATATTCTCATTTTATAGCAAGTGTCCCTTTTTCTACTTTATTATTATTTGTCATAGTACATGTTCACCATAGAAATACCACAAAAGAGAATACGTGAAAACAAAGGGAAAAATCAGAATTTCCACACATTTTCCCTTTAAAATATATGCCTTCAAAATAACTTTCCCTTTCTAAGAAGGTACAGTTACACATTATCTGTAATCCCAGCTATGTGGAGTCTGAGGCAGGAGGATAGCAAGTCAGAGACCAGACTGGGCAACTTAGCAAGACCCTGACTCAGAATGAAAAGGGATGGGGATGTAGCTCAGGTAAAACACCCTTTGATTGATCATTGGTACCACACACACACATACAAAATCCCCTTTTAGCAAAACTGATTTTTTATATCCTGATTTTTCCAACAACTCATTAGATATCATTCATATTAATAAATATAAATCCATATCTTAATGGCTATAATCATCTTCTGATCTATGGATATGCCAACATTTTTTTATATAGGCTCCTTTGGAGGAGATTTTGATTATTTAGGTGATTTCTAATTTTTTAAAAACATTGGTGAACATTCCCATAGGTGCATATTTTAGGCCTTTGTTCAATTTTTTACGTAGGATAAATTCCTTAAAGTGGACCCTTAGGTCAGAAGGTTTTGGGTTTGGAAGTGTGTTTCAGTGGCTGAGTGCTGGCCCATGTGCCAGGCCCTGGGTTCATCCCCAGTCCTGGAGGGCGTATGCTTGTTAAGTAGAGAAAGAATTAAAGTTTTTCATTTGTTTTAATCCACTGATCCATTTCTTTTTATTCTTCTTTTCATTTTTAAAATTAAAGGACATGATAAAATTAGGCCTTTTACTTGCTTCATTTCACATCCCTTTGGCCATAAATTTTCTGGAACACTTGAATATTTACTGTGTTGACACTGTTCTATCTGACTGTCTGAGGGGTTTATAATTTACATTTACTCAGTAGATTTAATGGATATATATGCTTTGTGCCTCCTCTTACATGCTGGCCCTAAAGAGATTGGGTCGAGTTGTGTTTTAGAATACACACCTCTCCCATCACTAGCTACCAGATGGCCACCAAAATGCCGAAGTGGAATTCCCAGACCCAGTCACAGCATAGGAGAGTCACTATGAGGGATGAAACCACCTTATATTTGTAAAGTGCCTAGAACAGTTCTCCCCACACTTAGTGCCATATAAATATTTCTTTCAATGAATTTTAAAATTAAAAGGAGCTCCTTTAGAGGGTGGAGAGAAGCAACCACCCTGTAACTCACCACCCAACAGAGCAAAAGTTACAAGATCATGGTGTGGTTTCAGAAGCAGTTGGAAGGGCTCTTAACCAAAACTTCTCTTAGAGTGCTTACATTTTTATCAATAGAGAGGTATCTAGCATGATAGGTTTTTTCAAAAATCTTCTTCATTTGTTATATTAAAAATACTGATTAGGGGCTGCAGCGGTGGCTCTGTGCTTGCCTGGCGTGCATAAGGACGCAGGTTCAAGCCCCAGCACCACGTACACAACGAAGTGTCAGAGCAACGAAAGCCACAAGAAAAACAATAAAAATTGATTCACTCTTTCTCTCCCTGTCCCTCTCTTTCTTAAAAGAAAAAAAAAAATACTGATTGGGGGCTGGAGATGTAGCTCAGTGATAGAGTACTTGACTAGCATGCATGAAGCGCTGAGTTCCACCCCCAGCATTGAAAAACAAAACAAAATTCCAGTGGAGCTCAAGTCCACCTTGACCTCAGCTACCCCAAATCCCAGATCCTGAGGCGAACTCTGTCTGATGAAACTAGCTGGATTCTTCTTTCTGACCTTTCTCTGTGCACTTACATATTTTACCTATATACAGAAGTATGTATGTATGTTTGCAGGATTCCCCCCACCCCCATTTCTCTCTTTCATTTTCCTCCAAAAATGGCAGGTTGTTTGTGTAACTTTCTTCTACAGACTCTGTTTCTTTACATTGCAAATGTCCTGGCTGGGGATCACTCAGTGGTAGAGAGCTTTCCTAGCATGGGTGAAGCCCAGGGTTCAGTTCCCACCTACCCACCAAAAAAGGTGCCAGGGGGCTCCCAGTTCTGTGTTCTGAACCCAAGAGATCAGCTCTTCCTAAAGGCTTGAGGGTTTGGGACCTACAGTAGAAGCTCTGGGGTCTAGCAAAACCCCTGCAAAGTGAGGGTGCTGGCTGGCCAGGGAGAGGACTGCAGAGGGAGGCCTGGGCTCCCACTTCTCAGTGGCCTCCTCCCAGAAGGCGCCGAGTGGCCTTGCAATTCTTCCCTGAAAAGGGCATCCTCCCTCAAATCCCCAAAACAAGTCTTAGCAGGGAGAAGGAAAAAATAAGAGATAATAATCTTGGCTTAAAACCCGGGAGGTAAAATTATGAGGGTTTTGGGACTAAAAAGGAAAATAACCTGAAAGGAGGGCGTTGCGTGCCTGGCTACGGCTCAGTCCGTTGGCGCAGGAGTCCAGCTCCATCCTTTGGCACTGGCCCCGCCGTGGTATCCCGGGTGCCTCGGAGCGATTCACATGGAAATGAGGGATGCGGTGGGGACCAGCCCACCCCGTTCAAAGGGCCCGCGGGGCTGGAGCAGCATTCCTGAGCTCCGGGAAGGTCCCGCTGGGCTGGCGGACACCTCGGCCCACCGGCCCACCGTCCGTCCGCACGCCCGGACTTCGGGCGCTGCAGGTACCCGCTGGGGCTCGGGAGCCGTGGGAGGCGGCACCGGGGCGGGAGACCCGGGGGTCCTGGGACCTCGCCCAGGGCGCGGAGGTTTCCCGGGTCGCAGTCAGCCGAACTCCCCGGGCGAGGGAGGAGGCGCCGGGCTTTGCTCTCAACGCCTTTGAAGTGTGCGTGAGAGTCGCGGGAAGCTGCGGCCCCTAAGCCCCGGAGACCGGAGACCGTGGGACGTGAGCCTGGGGTAGATTAGTGACCCGGGAAGGGCTGGCCTTGCGGCAGCGCCAGTCGAGAAAGTGAATTCGTGCACAGCCCAGCTCCGGAACACCTGCAGCGGCAGCCTAGGAAGAAAGTGAGAGCTGGTCTGCGCATTGCTTTGGATGGGCTGATACTGAGCCTCAGTTTCCTCCGTGTGCTTGCACAAATCCCCAGACACTGTTCTTAGAGGGAAAAACTCCAGAGGCAGTGCACGTGGCACTCTTCTGTTCTGCATTTTGTCTTAACACGGTGCAGATGCACTATCTTTTGTTGAGTTATTACCTTGTTTAATTCCCCCAGTGGCTACAAGTGTTCTCATTTTACAGATGAGAACATTGAGGCCCGAGGTGAACATTTCCAGGGGTTCCCAGCGCAGTAGTGGGGAAGTCCAAGATTCAAAGCCTGTTCCCACTGCAGCCACCGGAGGGCAAAGGCCATTTTCCTCCCCGTGGTTGTCCCAGACACTAAATATGTATGTATGCGTGCATGGATCCCTGCCTGTGTGCTGGGGATGGAACCCAGGGCCTCACATATGCCAGGCAAGTGCCCTACTGAGCTACATCCTCAGTTCACTATAATCTTAGATCAAACATTTTTATTAGCCTATTATGTTGAATAAAGGAAAACGTTTTTATATTTGGAGTCATTTCAAGCCAGATAACGTTTTATTTGACCTTATGTTTGAAAACCTTCTGAGTGTGAGGTTTGTGGATCCTCAAGACCACAGGTCTTTTTTGAAACACCTGGGGTTTTGTTAAAATTGCAAATTCGCCTTGGGTTCCACCCAGATTTGCTGAATGAGATTCTTAGGGGTGATGCCCAGGAAACTGCAGTTTAGCAAAAACATCCCAGGGGCTGCCGGGGTGAGGGCCGTTTAATCACACAAAATGTTTTGGGTTTGGGGTTTTTGTGTGTGTGTTTGTGATTTTTTTTTTTTTTTTGGAGAAAATTTTAAAAGATTGTTCAAGAGTTTATAAATTCCATCTGAGAATGAAATTACTGAGTTTGAAAAAATTAATGTAAATAAAAATCTAACGGTCTCTTGATGTATTCTGCCTGCTTCTGACTAATGTGTAAGTGCTTGCTGGTACTTGGTACTTTCAACTCCTATAACTAATAGAACTTTGAATTGTGGGAGAAAATATTTTCCAGGGATCTAGACCCCTGACCTTTTCTAGTCAAGACTCTAGGTTGGGGGAGCAGAATGGTGCATGATTAAGTACGTAGGATTTGGCTTGAAACATATTTAGGTCCTAATTCCAGACCTGCCATTTACTGGCTGCATAATCTCAGTTGGGTGCTCAGCTTCTCCAAGTCTAGGTTTTTAAATCTATTAAGTAGGAGTAATAACACCTGCTTTAAAGTTTTGGTGTGCACTTGAAATGAATTCAGGGATATTGTCTGTAAATTACTACATGTGGGCTAGGAATTCAGTAAACGTTTTCCCTTTCAAGAGCTTTTTAGTCTTGCATTAAAAATGAATTTCTTTTCTCAACTTGTCATGTTTGGGACTGAACCTATATTGTTTTGAAGTTACAAATAAAATGTAAAACAAGTCCACTAAAAATAAATTTTATGGGTTTGGGGGTGTAGCTCACTGACAGCACTTACCTTATAAGTGCAGCACTGCAAAAAATAAATTGTATCCACATTGCAGTTGATTTAGAAGCATCATTTAGCATTGTGATAAAACGAGTTCTATTTGAGATTTTGCCATTCATTCTACCAAAAATAAAGTTCAAGAAAGACATTTTTCCATTATGTCGGTTTAAATTTTATTTTTTTTTCATTTTTGATCCTGAGGATGGAACCCAGAGGCACTGTACCATTGAGCCACATCCCCAACCTGTTTTGTTTTTTGTTTTGAGTCGGTCTAAGTTGCTTAGGGCTTTGCTAATTTACTGTGGCTGGCTTTGAACTTGCAATCCTTCTGCCTCACCTGTGTCACTGGGATTACAGGCATGTGCCACCATGCCCAGCTAAACTGTGTTTTGGATATCAAGTTTAAATTGCAATAATACAGAGAATCTCCTTTATACCCTTTACTGAAAATCACCAGTATTTAACATTTTGCCAGGTTTTGGTTTTAATTCTAATTTTTTTCTTTCCCAGTTTTCTGGGACTACATTGTGTGTATTACGCCTTTAGTCTGAGACTTCAGTTCGTGTTTTGTGTCTGGATCCGTTTGGTGTGTCTGTCAGCTTACATGACCACAGTAGATTTGCCACTTTGGGAAATCTCCATTGATTTAATCATTATTATCAACATATTTTTGCCATTTGTTTGTTTATTTTGTGGTACTGGGGATTGAACCCAGGTGTGCTCTACCACCGAGCAACATTCCCAGCCCTAAACTATACAAATATCCACTATCATCCAACCTCACCAGTAACACCAGAGTGATCTATTGATGATTTTTGTACTGGAACCAAATTTTATTCAGATGGTTGCAAAATGGTGATTTTCTAACTCCATCATTTCTTCTATCATGAGTTGACATTCTACTATAAGAATGTTTTCTCGGGCTGGAGCGGTGGCTCAGCAGTTGGAGCACTTGCCTGGCATGCACAAGTTCCCGGGTTCAAACCCCAGCACCACGTACACAACTAAGTGTCCAAGAAACAAAGGCAGATGAAAAAATAAAGTTAATTCTTTTTCTATCAAAAGAAAGAAAAAAGAAAAAATTTTTTTCTCTTTCTCCCTATTTATTCACGTACTCACCAGTGTGGAATCATGATTTTTGCTTTATTCAGTGGACTTTAAGCTATTGCTGTGGTTACTCAAGTCCATATTCACATTGTGCCTGCCTGGGTCCGTGGCAGACCCTTCCATCACGTCTCTTTGCTAGGAAATATTTCAGGCTTATCTGTAATGTTCCCTACCCTGGTCAGAAATTAGCCACTTCTCCAAAGAACCCTGCTTCCTTCTAGTGGAGAAGGGATTTTAGACAACAGAATCTGGCTGCATTCTTTTTTAAACATTGGAATTCCTAAATCCTTAGACAAGGGGCAATAGGAAAGATTTTTTTGGAGAATAAAATCTGCTGTAAAAGACGCTACAGCTTCCCATAGTTGGAACACTTCTGTTCTTGCTTCTCATCATCATACTCAGACTTAATCCTACATTTACTTGCCAATTTTGTAAGTGTTTAAGTGGGTCTTTAGGAATTTAAAGGAAACTAAGTGGAGATTGCTTCCCTGTTGAATTTTTTCAGTTGTTGATTTTAGTGTTTGATGTTTATTTTAAATGAGCAAATGCCTTTCCATCTTCATAAATAGCTCTCATCCTGTACAGGTAATTGTAAAAGTAAAGTAATTGTAAGAGCTAATAACAAAGTGCTGTTTGTTTTTATTTTCAGAATCATGCAGTCTAGTTCTGCAAAAGTTCTTGTATTTGAAAATACATTAAAGAACTTCACGTTTATAGTATTTTGTGTTTGTCTTCTAGGACATGTGAGATACCCAGACCTGCTGTGAGTCTTGATTAATGTTTTGACAGGGAGGCTCTAAGCTGCTTTTGCATATCTGTTTGCTAATTTTGATTCACCGTTACAGTGACTGAAAAAACGATAGGCCCAGCCATCACCCAGATCCCAGGTGGATGATTCCTAATTCTTGACTTCCCGTTGGCAAGTTGTCATTGTGTGTTCCCTGTAATATTCTTCTTAATGTGCAGTATCGATGTTTTTCTTTTCCAGCTTGGTATTTCTGCTACTGAGGACAGGGAACAGGCCTTATAGCTGATTAATGAAAGCAGTTCTGGATAAGATCTGCACCCCTTTCAGCCTCTTGCACACTCAGCTTATAGATACTGATTTGTCCTTTTGAGTGAGTCAGTTCCTTTTTGGGGCAGAGTCTTGAAATGGGATTGCACAGACAGAATTCTCTGCAGGGATGGCTTGCTAAGTTCTCTGTCCCTCTTTGACACATCCAGTCAGACGTCCTGCTGTCTGACAACGGCGCTCAAGGAATGCTTCTTTTCAGCTCAAGCTGTTGAGTCCTGCTCTCACACCCAGAGCTTCTGACCAGTTCTCTTTCCTTCTAGAAATGACACTCCTCTCCTCTCAGTCTTCATCCCTGGTGGCTCCTTCTGGGTCTGTGTCCACTGAAAACCCAGAGCAGAGGATGCTGGAGAAGAGAGCCAAGGTGGTGGAAGAACTTCTTCAGACAGAAAGAGACTACGTTCGGGACCTGGAGATGTGCATCGAGCGGATTATGGTTCCCCTGCAGCAGGCCCAGGTGGGAACTGAGGGGCACAGCCTGGCCTTGCATGTTGTCCTCCAATCCTGAGTCATTAGGATGTGGGAGGTCTCACTACAAAGATTTATTGGGTTTGAAACACTGACAGCTGTTGCACAATTACAGTCTAAGTTGGTTCCAGACATTTTACAAGGTGGTAGTAAGGGAGAAGCAAAGAATGGTTTGTTAGTCCACTTTCTGTTGCTGTGATAGAATACCTGAGATAATCTTACAAGGAGGAAAGGTTTATTTTGGGTTGCAGGCTCAGAGGTTCCAGTCCTTCATCAGCTAGCTCTGTTGCTTTGGGGCCTGTGGTGAAACAGAACACCATGGTGGGGAGAGTGTGGTGGAACAGAGATGCTCACTTCCTGCAGCCAGGAGACAGAAAGGGGAAGTGGAAGGGGCCTGGGTCCCAGGATCCCCATCAAGGGCGTGTTCCCAGTTACCTGACTTCCTTCCACTAAGACCGGCCTCAAAGATCCCACCACATCCCAACAGCGCCACAGACTGGCAGCCAGTTCTTTAACACCCGGGCCTTTGGGGAACGCTGCAGATGCAAACTGTAGCATGGCTGAATCAAGGACAAAAGGTGACAGTCATGAAAGGCTGGATATCTCTTCTCTAGAAGCTTGGTGAAAGCAAGTGAAGAAAATGACCAGAGCAAGTTTTGTGTAACCCTTGAAGAGACATTCCCGTCTTCAGTGACATGCCATTCATTTCACTTCCAGGCATCTCTGCTTTGTTTCCCTTTCTCAGGTACCAAACATCGATTTTGAGGGGCTTTTTGGAAATATGCAAATGGTGATTAAGGTCTCAAAGCAATTGTTGGCTGCCTTGGAAATCAGCGACGCTGTAGGTATGAGCTCTGGTTGTGTCAGCTCAGGTTGTGGGGTGGTGCTGAGTGGTTGTGCTAGGAGGTGACATGTTAGTTTAATTAGATTAGAGGCCATTTGACTCCTGCTTCTCCTTTTATCTCAGCTTGCACTGAGGTGGTAAGTTATATCACTATAGAAGCTGTAGATGTCTTTCAGACTGATGGTTGTAGCCCAGCTATTGTTCCCAAACCAGTCCCAAAATGGGCCTCAACTGATCACTGGAGTGGGGAATGGGGTCATGATGTTGGCTTACACCAGGTGACATTTACCTGTCCTCCTGAAGGAAGGGGACAGGGCCGAGGGGAGTGAGGGGACAGTGCAACCTTGTTGATGTTATATTTATGACACTCCACACACCTCAAGATTTATCTACAACTGAGGTTTAGGTACCCTTACGTCTTATTTGACAGGTGAGGAATTTGAGACGGAGAGGGAGTTTGCCCGTGGACACAAGGCTAGGAATTGATGGGCTGGCATTCAAACTTAGGTCTCTGTCACCCACGCTCACACCACTAACCTGCATCGTGCAGAACACAGCTGTACAGAGAGTAAGGGAACCTGCAGCCTGGGGCCTTGCTCCTAGAGGGTCAGGAAGCAGAAGCAGACGTTGAGTTGACGAGGAAGTCATGGCAACCCAGCTATGATGTAATGATAAAGCAGAAGGGCCAGTGATAAGATTTTATAAGTTCCATAAGTCATTTATTTGATTATGAAAGCAGTGAGAGAAACTTAGCTGGTACCTAAAAGGAATAATTATTAATCAGGTAATTACTCATTTTCCTTCCTGTTTGTTCTGTTACCTGTTGTCATGTTCGGCTTTCTGCAGTGGTCCTAGTTAACCAGCTTTCCCAGGGCCACTTTTCCCCTTTAATCCTGTTGACATCAAAGATGAGTCCGAGTTTATAGCCAAATGGTTTGCTCCCACCATACTTATGTAAGACAGACAGCGGAGCAGCCTGGTGGCCTGGACCAGGTAGTCAGGGGTGGGAGGACTGCTGGACCATGAGGGCCTCCGTCCAGATGCCATCTCTGGGCGTGGGATTCTTCCTGCTTCCTCATACCTGTGCTCAGTCCAGGCCAGGAGGCAGGTGCTTCTCTCACAGAGGGAGGTTAAGCTGTTCTTGCTAGGGTTGTGAGAGTCGCGCCCGTGCTGAGGTGGTCTCGCCTGCCGGAAACCCCCAGGCCAGGTTGCATCCCACTGCTGGGTGACACTTAGTGTCTTCCCTGCAAGGTGTTGGGGTGGGCCCGATGGCTACTGTTAACCTTATGTCTCTTACAGTATATGACAGTAATAAAGTGGGAAGTTAAACAAAATACCCGCTACCCATGAGCCTTCCTTCTAGGGTTTCTCCTGTGTTTTCTCTTCTCCCCTTCACTTCTTGTCACGAGTATCAGGTGTCAGGCTTAGGTGTGTTGAAGGCACCCAGGGAAACATGGTAGAGAGACCTGGAAGCCAGGCAGGTGGCCCGGTCTTCGCAGAGGAGCTGCAGGCAGGACGGCGGTGGAGAGAGACGCTCGCAGCGTGGGCGAGCACTGCAGCGTGGCTTCACTGTCCACCCGAAGGCCAGCCAGTCCCTTCTTTTTTAGAGAGAGAGGGACAGTGAGAGAGAGGAAGAGAGAATCCGTTTTATTTAGTTTTTCACGTGGCTTTTGTTGCTCTGATACTTCATTGTGTACGTGGTGCTGGGGTCTGAACCCGCGTCCTCACACATGCCAGGCAAGCACGTAACCCCTGAGCCGCTGCTTCAGCCCCAAAGCACAGGGTTTGATTATCTGATAACTGAAGGGTTTGAGAAGGCAAGAAAGGCAAGTTAAAACTTTGTGAAACCACCTGCAAAGGGCAGATTGACATGAATTTCATAAGCAGTTTTTAAAAGTTTGCGTTCAGTATAGTTCTACCTTATTTTTAAGTATCATTTGTAAACGTTTTTTTTTTTTTTTTTTTGTGGTACTGGGCATTGAACCCAGGAGTACTTTATGTCTGAGTTCTATTCCCCCCCCGCATCCTTTTCATATTTCATTTTTTACTTTATTTTCAGAGGTTCAATAAGTTGCTTAGCGCCATGCTAATTTGCTGAGGCTGACCTTGAACTTGCAATTCTCCTGTCTTAGCTTCCCAAGTCACCGGGATTATAGTCATGTGCCATCATGCCCAGTTTTCTGAAACATTTTTTTTAAGATTTTATGTTTAAAAATTCTTATTATATGGAGCATTCTCAATGGCTTGAAAAATGTGTTTTACACAAACAGGATAAAAAAAAGGTAGTTAATTATCTGAAGTATTTAAAAATACTTATAAGATTAGAAGTAAATATGGTAAAATAACAAAAGATAGACAGGAACTCTGAGCTGCAAGGAGGGTTGGGCGTCAGGGCCTGAATAGGGTGAGGAGGGTGTCCAAGCAGGAGGTGGGAGCCAGGGCTGTGTATGGAGCTCATGTAGGCTGAAGAGAATGTCTCTGCGTAAAAGATGGCTCAGCACAAGGTGTCCTACGGTAAGCAAGGTAACAAGAGCATCCATCCAGCTGCCGCCCAAAGCAGGATGTCGGGGCCTGAGCAGGTTGAGGAGAGCATCCCTGCAGATGGTCCCAGTGGGTGACTTGGACCCCAAATGAAACGAGGAGGGCACCCACTCAGAGGGCAGCCGGTGAGAGGACCTGGAACCACTGTCTTCCCAGTTCCTAGCACACAGCAGAGGCTGTGGTGTGGATGTGGTTGGTCCCCAGGATTCCTGTTGCAAGATTGGTTCTCAGGAGGACGATGTTGGGAGGTAAGATCTTTAAGAAGTGGGGGCCTGAAGACAATCTGAAAGGTTTTAGAGGTTCAGGCCACAGTCAGCCAACTCTGTTGCTCTGGCCCTCTGGTAAGGCAGAAGGGCATGGCAGAGGACAGCTGCTCACCTCACAGCAGCCAGAAAGCAGAGAGGGACAGAGGGAGGAGAGAGAGGAAAATTTATTTTTAGTTTAACTTATTTTAATGTATTTACACAGCACAATGTTAGAAGGTACACAAAACACCTAATGAAAAGTCTCCTCTCTGTTCCCAGCCACCCAGCTCTTAACCAGAAGCCACCAGTGTTACTAGTGTCCTCAAGTCTCTTCCCAGAGACGGTTTCTCATATACCCACAATTACATGTTTTCTACCCTGGTTCTTCAGCACCATTCCCCCCCCACCATCTGCGCAAATGGTAGCACACAATTCAGACTGTCCTCTCAAAGCAGTTTATGGGACCTAGGATGGGTTTTTAAGTTATTTTAAATTGTTCCATGGGGGTTGGGAGGGAAATGTTTTACATAATGGTTCAGGATTCATGTTGTTTTACTGTATCTGATGTTTTCTACTATTTTCTTTTCTCTTCCATTTTATTTCATTTAAAAAAAATACTGGTCTTAACCCATTAAGTGGATTTCACAACCCATTTTTGGGTTAGCATGCCCCCCAGTTTGAATGACACCGGAGACTGAAGGGAAGCTCTGCTAGTTTGTGGTGATTTGCAGTGAACTGAGGGTGTGGATGACGATCTCTCTAGAGGTGGAAATTCTGAGAACACTAGTGGGGAATGGGATGGAAGGAAGAGTGCAAGAGGAAAAGGCAGGGAAATAGGGAATGGTGGGAATAGACATTGGAGGCTCAGGGATTCCAAAGCTGTCCCCGCCCCCATGTCCCACCCCCACTGCTGTGTCTCCTGAGTGCAGGGGACAGAAATGAGACTTCATTGAGACAGGGCGGCAGGTGCAGAGGTTGTGGAAAACAGCCTAGTTTCTTTCACAGGATGGAGCTATAATTAAGGAAATAAATTTAATGTAAAGAAACTGCTCTCAGGCTGGAGCAGTGGTGCAGTGGTTACAGCACTTGCCCGGCATGTAGAAGGAAGCGGGTTCAAACCCTAGCACTACGTGCACAACGAAGTGTGGGAAAAGCAAAAGCCACATGAAAAATGAAATAAAATTTATTCTCTTTCTCCCTCTCTCTCTCTCACTGTCTCTCTTCAACCCTCCCCCCAAAAAAACAAAAACCAAAACTGATCTCTGCAAGAATATGGAGTTCTGTAGGACACAACATGAGAGCAGAGGTTCACATTATAGAGCAGAGCTGGAGTGCCATGCGGGAGGGTTATGCCAGAGCCACAGGAGGAATAGCATAGGGAAGCAGGAGGCAGGATCATATCTGAAGAACAAGGAGGAGGTGTTTTCTTGTGGAGCACTGGAAGCTGAAAATGGAAGAACCAAGTGTACTGACAGAAGGAACAAAGCCAGGGAACCAGCACACTCAGGAAGTAGCTTAAAAGAACTGTTCTGGGGGCTGGAACAGTGGCTCGGCAGTTAAGGCGCTTGCCTGGCATACACTAGTACACAGGTTCAAACCCCAGCACCCATGTACACAACTAAGTGTCACAGCAACGTAAGCCATGTGAAAAACTCAATAAAAATTGATTCTCTCTCTCCTCTCTCTCTCATTGTCCTTCTCTCTTTAAAAAAAAAAAAGAAAAAGAAACTGTTCTTTAAAAGTTTGCTTGGGAACCAGTGTTATATGCTGTGGAACAGGGGCCTGTGAATAGATTTCACAAAGTATATGAATTTGGTTAGGAAAAAAAATTACATCTTTTTACAAATTTTGAAATTTAACATTTATAAAGTATAAACATAGGGAACAAACCATGAATATTAGCAGTGCCCGTGGCTTTGTCGCCAACTGAAGTCACATGTTCATATCACATTAGATCATTGGACATATCTTGAAATTTCAGTAACACTTAACCAGAAGCAAGGTCCTCTGGTTTCTTATGTTACTCATCATCCTGTGAAAGTATGGTGATTATGAGGTTCGTTGCTGCAAGTTGTTACTTAATGCTCTATAAAGAAGTGGTGCTGGAGAGGTGACTCATCTGTAGAGTATGTGTGAGGTCCCAGGCTCAATCAATCCCCAGCACTGCATACACAAATAAAGGAAAAACAAAAACCAAATGGAAAAAAAAAAAAAACTCTCTTTAAAAAAAAGTGCATGTTGTTATATCACAGACTAGGGCTTTTTAAACATTACAATATATAATGCATTTATCATCCTATGTTTTTAATTTATGCACAAAGAAAAAGTTGGAAACCACTGTTGTAGAAGGATTTCTTTGTCCTTGTGCAGATTTTCCTGGAGATTAGAGAGTGAGGGGTTCTTAGAGGGTTCAGATCACTTGCCCATGTGGAGGGTGTTTGTCAATGCCTTACCGTGCCTAGACAGAAAGGGCTGGAGGCTGTTTGTATGTGTGTTCTAAGAATAAAAGCATGGATAATGTGGTTCTCTAAATTTTGCTCTGGCTGAGTGTAGTGTTACATGTCTGTAATCCTAGCTGTGTTGTAGGCTGACGCAGGAGGATCACAAGTCCAAGGCCAGCCTGGGCAACTAGTGAAATCTTGTCTCAAAATAAATAAAAAGGGCTGGGGGTGTAGCTCGTGGTAGAGCACCTCTGGGTTCAATCTCCAATACGGCAAAAAATTAATTCTGCTTTAAATGCTATTAACTTTAAGCTATTACATGGAAATTTATTAATTTGATAGATAGCCTCATGTCTTGTAAAAGGATTTAGCTGATGTTACAGCTGGGTGACGTGCTTCATGATACTGACATCACTGTATGTGTGTGCTCCAAAGGACCTGTGTTTCTTGATCACCGGGACGAACTTGAGGGAACATACAGGGTCTACTGCCAGAATCATGATGAGGCCATTTCTCTGCTGGAAATCTATGAGAAGGATGAGAAGATCCAGAAGCATCTTCAGAACTCCTTGGCAGAGCTCAAGTAGGAGTTTTGACCACTTCATTTCCACAGTCACTCCCCAGCTCTGCCTTTCAGCAGTCATCTGTGTTCCTCTGGACTTCTTACAACATCTGTCTATCTTATTTTAAACAAATGATTTCTCACATGATCTGCTGGCCCTCTTCCCATCGCATACATGGAAATCGTAAGAAGTTTCCTGCTTGTACTTTTGTCCATTTAGATCGCTGATATATATACCAACTGTTCTTTCAGCATTTTTAGGTAAGAAGTAGCCAGGAATTAGAGCAGTTGCCTGGCATGCGTGAGGCCCAGGGCTCAATCCCCAGTACCACAAAAAAGAAAGAAAGAAAGAAAAAAAAGAAAGCAGCCATGAAGATAGATTGGTCCAAATAAATCAGAGCTTATATGAGCTTAGCAAGTGCAATATTCTTAGGTAATATTCTGTTGATCTTAGGGAGACAAGGTATGAAGATATACTGTATGGATAAGTAGGTCAAAGTGAAGTTAGGGGCTTTCTGACTTTGGTAGGGCAGATTTGCCACCATAGACTTGATGCTTTTCTTTTACTCCGTGTGATTTTGCCTGCCCAGTGAGTAGGTACTTCTGAGAATGAAAAAAATCAACCTCATCTTTCTAATGAGCTCTCTCTCTTTTTTCTCATTCCCTCTGACCTGTAGGAGCCTGTACAGCGAATGGTAAGTGACCTTGCTACTTGATGTATGAGCTCATTCTGTTGATTTTTCCTAAGCCTTAAAAAGCTGACTCTAGCTGGGCACAGTGGCGCATGCTTATAATCCCAGAAACTCGGGAGGCTGAGGCAGGAGGATCATGAGTTCAAAGCCAGCCTCAGCAACTTGGTGAGGCTCTAATCAACTTAGCAAGACCCTTTCTCAAAATAAAATATGAAACGGACTGGGGATCTGGCTCAAAGATTGGGTGCCCCTGATTCAATGCTCAGTATAATAATTTTAAATAAATAAAGAGCTGGCTTTATTTTCTTTGTAGACAAAAACCTAGAAATCAACTTCCCATGCTGTATTTTTTCCATAGCATTCCCTCCCTACCAGATGACACTATGTACATTTTTGTTGTTGTATATTGCCTGTCTAATCCCAATACGGTAGGGACTTTTTTGGTCACTTAAATTCCCAGCATATAGGACAGTACTTGGTTATTTATTGGATGCCCAATAAAAAATTATGTACCTTATAACAACTTTTTGGTTAACAATAGGCCGATATAGGGCAGCAGGCTCGTAGGATTATCTCCCCAGGACACAGTCTTGGCATGTGTAAGCCTCTCCATGATGTTCGCACAATGACAGTGTCCCCTGACAGCACTTTTGTCAGACGTGGGCCAGTTATTGAGCAACAAGGACTATATTTGTTGAATGAAGGAAGCTGGAAAGCAGGAAAGAAGGAACAGAACCATAATTAGGAGTAACAGAATCCTGAGATACTCAGTCACTGACCGTTGACCAAAGCCCTTTTTTTTTTTGCCGTCTCTTGCAGGGGATGCACCAACTATATTAACCTGGGCTCCTTCCTTATCAAGCCGGTACAGAGAGTAATGCGCTACCCGCTGCTGCTCATGGAGTTGCTGAATTCCACCCCAGAATCCCACCCGGATAAAGTGCCTTTAACCAGCGCGGTCCTTGCTGTCAAAGAAATCAATGTTAACATTAATGAATATAAACGTCGAAAGGATCTGGGTAAGAACCTGTGAGAGTGCGTTCCTGCTCAAAAGAGGGACTTCACCAGAGTTGGACGAGGCAGGTGTAACAGGGCTGTGGTAAAGAGATGGTAGTAGAATCTGGAGCAAATGTGACATTGTGAAAAAAAAAAGGGGGGAATAATAATAATAAAGCACTCCTCTGGGCCCTTGGAAATCAGGCACCTTAAGCACTGTAGCCACAGGAGTCTGTGCCCAGGCGGGCAGCCTTCGGGGGCTTGCCCAGGAGAGCCCTGGCACACACGCAACCCCTCTGCCTGCTTAAGGAAGCTCTTTGCGGTCCCTGCTCAGCTTTTTCTCCACCTCTCCTTGCAGGTCTGACTGCCTCCTCTCCACTTGGGACTTTTTATGTTCTTTTAGAAGACTGCAATCTTCCTTCCTCCCTGGGTCCCCTCACTCCAGCCCCTCGCTCCCTCTCCCAGCAGTGTGGTCAGTTGAGCAGACACTGCTCCGTCTAGATAGCAGGGAGTAACGTGGACCTTTTATCCACCTTCCATCGGTACTGAGGCCCTGTTGTGAACACTCCCTCAGTGTAACATGGTGACTGCTAGACCGACTTATTTCATACGTTCACACAGTCTGTAATGTAATAGAACCTCTTTGCCTGTTTGTCCACTGCTCTCCACGTTTTATCTAAAGTTAGCTAAAATCCTGTTGTCTTCTACCTCCGTCATATCACCCATGTTCGTGTGTGACGCTGACTGTGGCTTTGAGAGCTCCATGGCATGGAGCCCTTTCTCTTGGTTCTGTCTCCGAGTGTGACGTGGAATCCTTTCTGCTGCTCTGCAGTCTTCCTGCTGAAATCCTCCCATGTCGTCTCTAGGCTTTTCTGCAGACTGTACCTAACACTACTATGCAGTGTACAGCATTTAACGTGTGAGATCACTGGATATGAAGATCTCATTTGTATATGAGACCGTTGTTTAGGAGTCTTATAGAGCTCGAAAATTATTGTTGTTTTCTACATTTTATTGCAGAGGAAGATGAGGCTCAAGAAAGTAAAATGACCCACTCGTGGCCGGTACCTTGATTAAGCGACAGAGCCAGACACAGCTCCCTGACTCCCAGTCTTGGTTCTTTCCCTTCCACCTCTGCCCCTTTCCTCCTGGCTTGAGCTCTCTCCCAGCTGCCCATAGCCTCCCTGTGCTGTTCTTCTGGTCTTGCATCTGTTCATAAATGGTTATTTGGATAAATATTTGTTTTAAGCTCGTTGACAACAAATACTAGCTCCAGTTTGGGTTGTTAATTTCATTTTATGTCGTTTTGGGAAAATGTACGTCTTTTCAGGTTGTTAGGTTCCTTTAACTCAGGCTCAGGAAAGTGCTCTTCTTCTGACCCTCTTGATTCACCCGCTAGTGCTCAAGTACCGTAAGGGCGATGAAGATAGCCTCATGGAGAAGATCTCCAAGCTGAACATCCACTCCATTATCAAGAAATCCAACCGAGTCAGCAGCCACCTGAAGCACCTTACTGGCTTTGCGCCCCAGGTGAGGTCCTGCCCTGGCAGGGAGTGCATCTTTGACAACCTTCCGGGCTCCAGAGGGCAGCCTGCCCGCTGTCAGGGCATGGTTCCTTTCTTGGAGCTGCTCTGGTTTCCATAGCTGCTGGAAACAGGGCCCTGTGGCGAGTGATTATGTGAATCCAGCCCCCCAACCCCCACTTGTTCTGTGGCAAGCTGCTTACAATATATACAAAGGCAAATTAGGAGGCCAGATCAGTTGGCATATAATAATTATTGTGGGTTTCAATGCCTCTGAGGAGCCTGTAATCTATTTTGGAAGACAAATCAAACTACAAAGGACTTAAGGGATTACCTCATTGGATACCTTCTATTATGAACAAGGATGTGAAAAGTAGGAAATTGAGTGACTTGAAAAGCAGATTAGCAACAGTGCAGAGCGCAGATCTTGTCTCCAGACATCGTTCTGCTAAATCATGTGTTCATGATAACAATTAGTGGAAAATACAAACCAGAAAATATTCAATTGCTGTTTTATATTTTGTTCCCCAATCGCTATAATACTTAGGAAAACAGATCAACAAGAGGGAGCTTCTTGTTGCTCTGAGAGTTAATCTGAGCTTTAATGGGAGTAGGGGGGCTGGAGTGGTGGCTTGGTGGTTACTGCGTTTGCCCTGCATGCACGAGTACGTGAGTTCAAATCCCAGCACCACATACACCACGAAGTCTTGGAGCAACGAAAGCCAGATGAAAAACTAAATAAAAATTGTTTCTCTCTCTCTCTCTCACTATCCCTCTCTTTAAAAAAAAAAAAAAATAATAATAATAATAATAATAATGGGAGTAGGGCAAGTTTTGGGAGTAGGGCAAGTTTGACCTAGGGAAAGAACCTGGGCCGGCAGATGTGCCTGCCCAGAACAAAGGGGAGGCAGGTTAGAGGCAGGAGGCCCATGTGTGTGTGTTGGAGGTCTTTCAAGCCACACACAGGTGTTTAAAATTCAATTCAGTATGATTCAGGAGACCATGAAAAGATTAAAATTTAAATGAAAGAGGTTCCTAAGAAAGATAACTTTGCCAGTAAGACAGATTGTTTTGCTAACAGCACTTGTTTATTTTGAACAGATAAAAGATGAAGTATTTGAAGAAACCGAAAAGAACTTTAGAATGCAAGAAAGACTGATTAAATCTTTTATTCGAGACCTCTCCCTCTACCTCCAGCATATCCGGGTAAGTGTCAGGGTTGCTGTAGTTAGAAAGTTCTGCCCACCCTCCTGTTCATCTAGCATATTGTTTGATGAAAGTTATGTAATCTAGACTCAAATGACTGTTATGCTGTGATGCACTTTTTATTGGAATGCTTACAGATATTTAAAAGTTATCCAATGTTTAGAAGATCAGCACTGTTGCATTAATTTTATTTATTTTTATTGGTGCATTATAATTAGAAAATAGTAGGATTCATTAAGATACATTCATATATGCTCATGACATATTTGGTCAGTTTTATGGCCCAGTACCCTACCCTATTCTCTCTTCTCCTCCCTCCTCAACAGACGCTATCCTCTACATTATTGGTTTCCTACCTTTTTCATGAAAATCCGTATGTCCTGGGCTGGAGTGGTAGCTTAGCAGTTGTAGCCCCTGCCAGGAATGTGTGAGGACCCACGTTCAAACCCTAGCACCGCATACACAACTAAGTGTCAGGAAAACAAAGGCCAGATGAAAAATAAATAAGTTGATTCTTTCTTTCTCTCTTTCCCTCTCTCCCTTAAAAAAAGAAAGAAAGAAAAAAGAAAAATCCCCATTTCCCCCTTTTTTTCTTCTAGCTTCCACATATGAGAGAAAACATAAAATCTTGGACTTTCTGAATATGGCTTATTCCATCCATTTTCCTGCCTAACACAATTTCATTCTTCACGGCTGTGTAAAACTGCATTGTGTGTGTATACACTACATTTTCTGTAACCGCTCATCTGTCGATGGGCAGGCAGGAGGCTGGTTCCGTAACTCGGCTGTGTGGACTGTGCTGCTCTGAACGTGGGTGTGCAGGAGGGGTGGTATGGTCGAGGGTGGTTCCAGTCTTAGTCTCTGGGGAGCCTCCATGCTGCATTAATTTGAAACTGGCCTAGCTCTTTCCTCTCTCTCACTCTCCATCACTCTCCCCAGCGAACACCTGTTTTCTACTGTCTGTTGTCACAGCTCGTTTTCTCGAAATCATTTTGAAGATTGAGTATTGAATATAGGGGAGTGAAGCTGCCAGAGCAGGAACCAGAACAGAAGGAATGAGCTGTAGACAGAGCAGACGGAGTGGGAATGGTCTGCGAGGTGTGCCTTCCCCTCGCTTTGACCCTCAGTTCACGAAGTTGCTAGAACAGAAGTGGCTTTGGGGGCCTGGGGAAGCTAAGTGATCGGGCAGGCCTGGATCTTTCCTTGCTTCAGGCTGTGAGAACCTGTGCTAGCGTCTAGAGTTCTTTGTATTATCTCTGAGTTCCCTGCTGATTTAATAAAATGATGTGTGTGTGTATGTACGATAAGTATATGCTATATCTTGGGCCCCCAGGTGTGAAAATCTGTTCTTATGCAACATGTGTTTTTGTAGGAAAGATCCTGTGCTTTTAAAGAATATCTTTTCCCACTCAAGTAAAATGGCACAAGGAATATCCTTGTAAATAGATCATTTTCTGATCTATGTAAATATCTAGATCACTAGATTCTCTGAGTCAAATCATATGACAGTGTGAATTTTTTTTTTTCCTAAAGAGAGAAGGACAGTGAGAGAGAGAGAGAGAATCAACTTCTATTGAGTTTTTCACATGGCCTTCGTTGCTCATACACACAGATGTGTATGTGGGTGCTGGGACTTGAACCCGTGTACTTGTACATGCCAGGCAAGTACCGCAACCTCCAAGCCACCACTCTAGCCAGATAGTGTGAATTTTAATAGATGTTTAATTTCATAGTTGTTGTAAAAGTGAAAAGCCCCACAAGCAACTCCCCTCATCAGTACACAGTGTTATCAACATCAGAATGTTTTATCTTTGTCCTTAAGGTAGATTAAAAAAAAAATTCAATATGGTTTAAATTTACATTTCTTGTGAGTAAAATTGAGAATTTTTCATATGTTTAAATTATTTTTTTCCTCTGATGTGGCACACTTATTTAGATTGTTGGTCTTACTGATTTGCAGGACTTATATATTGGAGAAAATAATCCTTTTTTGCAAATATTTCCCTCCAGTTTGTTGACCTCTGAGTTTAGTGTTTTCTCCAAGTAGAAAAGTGTAACTTTTGTGCAGTCTAATTAATCTTTCTTTCGATGTCTTCTTAGATTGGTGTCATGTTGAAAGGCCTTTCCTCTATCCCAAGATCAAAAAGAATGCCCCATGTTTTTGTGTTGAGTTGTGCCTTTATCTTAGGTTTAGATCAGTGATCTAGCTGAAAGGTATTTTAGTGTACAAGGTGGAGGTGGGCATCCAGTTGGCTCTCCAACTGTCTGTCATCGTTTATTGAATGTGCCCCACTGATTTGAAATGCTCACTACATTCCTTTTAAATCTAATTATTATTTTTTTTTTTAAAGAGAGAGGAGGGACAGTGAGAGAGACAGAGAAAGAGAGAAACAACTTTAGTTTTTCACATGGCCTTAGTTGCTCCAACACTTGGTTGTGTACGTAGTGCTGGGGTTTGAACCCGGGTCCTCGTGCTTGCCAGGCAAGCGTCAAACCGCTGAACCACCGCTCCAGCCCCATTCCTTTTAAATCAAAACAAACTCCCTTCCTTCAGGTTTTTTTTAAAAATGCATTTAGGTCTAACCCAAGGTTTTTAAAACTTTTCATGCACATATTAGCTCAAAGTGAGATTTGACAAGAACAGTATTAGGGCAGCTACCAAGGACGTTCCCTTGTCTTACAGCTTCTTAGGACTGTCCCCTAATTCTGATGAGCCTGCAGTAACTGTTTTCTCCCCGTATGCTTTTTGAATGTGTAGTAAATGGAAGCCTGGGCCCCCAACTTAGAAGGCTCTTTCCATGGCAATGACGATAGCCATTTTGAGGTGGGACGCATGTAACGTTGACAACCATTTGATGGATGGCACAATTGGGTTTTGACTTCTATGGTGGAAATTGAGAGAGAACATGTGGAACAATTTTGTTACTAACATAAAATAAAAAGTCCTGCCAAATAATAAAATTAGATTGGCTTGATAGCCAAGAAGAACGTGAACTCAGATTCACTGACAGTATACTTTGGTATCTATGTTAGCATATGGGCTGACATTTGAGGACTTAATATTTCTTTAAAAGAATATAAGAGGGGCTGGAGAGGTGGCTCAGTGGCAGAGTGCTTGCCTGGCATGCATGAGGTCCCAGATTCAAACCACATATACAACTAAGTGTCAGAAAAAATGAAAAACAGAAGAAAAAATAAATACAATCGACTCTTTCATTGTTTCACTCTCTCTTAGAGAACAACATGTTTCACGTAGTTCTCCATTGGAGAGGAATTAGGAAGATGCCCCAGCTTCTCCTTTTGACACAGCCCTGGCTTTATATGTACGAATGTAGGACTTAAGGACAAAAGATCTCAAAAATATAAAATACTAAACCAATGTATGAGTCACTGGTGATTTTGCTAAGTGGCTTTGTTTACTCCCAAAATACCCTAATGGGGTTTTTCAGTGCATTTAGATTTTGAGTTAGTATGAATTTCATAGGCATCCCTAAAGGTAATCTAAAGAAGGCAAAGCCTAGCATTGTGCCAAGTCATCAAGGAAAGCCAGGCTGCGACTCCGAAGTCATCGTGATCAATCAGGGAATATGTCCCGCGGGTCCTTCATCCACTGAGCAGTGAACACAGCCAGCAGCTCTGCCTTCATGGAGTTCAGATTTTTATTGGAGGTGGGGGCGGGAGGAGGAGAGACAATCAGCAAGTATTCGTATTTTTTTGCGATGAGTGACAGGCAAGAAAAGAGCAGGGTGAAAGCCAACAGAGGAGCCAAAGTCAGAGTGACTGTCCAGGGGCGGCCAGGGCAGTCACGTCTGAGAAGGTGGCAGCTTGGGGAGGGGAGGGCTTGGCCATCACTCTGCAGGAATTATGTTGGTTCCAATTTTTACTTACTCTTTTGGTGAATTAACAAACCCTCTCATCTAGGGGGCATAGAAAAATGCTAAAGAAGTGATAAAAACCTCACCAGTTTGTCTGTAACTAAAACTCTTGGCTTTTCCCTGTGCCCCATAAATCTCAGGGTATAAAAGTGTGCTTGTTTCCGAGTTGAAATTTCACGCTAGAGAAGGTAGTCTGCGTGACGGAACCCCTTGTCTCGGGCTGCAGGGCGGGTGAGTGATGAAGGCTAGGGAGTTCTGCGGGCCCTGACTTGTGTCTGCTTCTAACTGGCTCCAGGAATCAGCCTGCGTGAAAGTGGTGGCTGCCGTGAGCATGTGGGATCTGTGCGTGGAGAGGGGACACCATGACCTGGAGCAGTTTGAGAAGGTGCATCGCTACATCAGTGACCAGCTCTTTACAAATTTCGTAAGTGACTCCTCAGCCCACTTCTCCTGGCTGAGTCATTTCCAGTGTCCACTCATGCAACACTTGGTTCCGTTCTTTGGTCCTGTTCATACCAAGGTTTATATTCCGAATATGACTTTGAGGGACAGGTAGGGCCTGATGTATTCAATGGACTTAGGATCAAGTTAATTTCAGAAGGGAAGCTAAGGAAAACTAGGAAATGTAGCCTGGCATCACTGGATAATTCTGATTAAAAGGTAATTATTCCTGGATATTCCTTTTCAAGTTAAGATGTTACCAAATAGATCTTTACAAAGTATAAGCTATTTTATAAAAAAAAAAGGGGGGGCCCAAATTGCTTGGGAACTTGTAAACAGATGTATATGGGATTAATTGCAAACAGACTTGGGTGGGTTGAGACTTTTTAGAGTAATCTACACGGTTGAAGGGAAACATAGGGAAGCATGCTTAGGAAATTTACAAGTGTCCTTGTTAAATTACTTTTAATGAGATGCTGCTAAGAACCATTTTATGTTCTTTTACATGTTCAACACCCTACCCCCTATGTTTGTCCTTCTAGAAAGAAAGAAAAATCCTTTGAAAAGTAAAAACAGTATTGTGATTAGAAACAGTATTCTAGGTGTGTGAGGTTACTCTACCCCTTAAAAAATTTAAGCCGTGTAGATAAGCCATATAGACAAGCACTCTCATTCCTAACGCAAACGTATCCACATGCAGTTTAGCACGCATCCTTTGTAAATGCCTTGATGTTTGAGAATTCTTGGGTGCAGCAAATGCTGAGATTTTGTGGAATCTGCCTACTAGAGCCCAGCTCTGGGTCCGTGTAGGGTCAGCTTGTGCCCTGTTGCAAAGTAGCAGGTACAGACACAACAAAACCAGCCTCACAGGTGTTTGGGAGACACATACAGACAGATTGACCAGCTGAACACTGTGCCTTTCTCGTCCTACAGAAGGAGAGGACGGAGCGGCTTGTCATTTCTCCCTTGACTCAGCTGCTGAGCATGTTCACAGGGCCGCACAAGCTGGTACAGAAGCGCTTTGACAAGCTCCTGGACTTCTACAACTGCACAGAACGAGCAGAGAAGCTTAAGGACAAGAAGACCCTGGAGGAGCTCCAGTCTGCGCGGAACAACTACGAGGCCCTGAACGCGCAGCTGCTGGACGAGCTGCCCAAGTTCCAGCAGTACGCGCAGGGCCTCTTCACCAACTGCATCCACGGCTATGCCGAAGCCCACTGTGACTTCGTGCAGCAGGCGCTGGATCAGTTGCAGCCACTGCTTCCCGTGAGTCCCTTATTCCTTCGGGGAAGGTCTTCTCTGAAGTCCTGGGCCTTTCCTGGGAGTGCGTATGGGGTTGTTCAAAAGCTTATCCCAGCTAGCGAGATCAAGCCTGTCATTCGGCCCAGCCCTTAATCAAGTCTTCATCCCTTGATGGTGCCCTGAAACCTGGGGCCCTTCCCATCTCCAGCAGAGCACCTTGTCTGTCGCGCTGGCTGCAGGGCTGGTAACTCACACCTGGCAAAGGGCTTCCAGTTGATTCCAGAGAGACCTTGTCAGTGCGGGATCTTTCATCCGCTCTCTCTTGTTTCCTATCTCATCTCTTTCCATGGTCTCCAGTTACTCAAAGTTGCGGACAGAGAGGGAAACCTGATTGCCATCTTCCACGAGGAGCACAGCAGGGCCCTGCAGCAGCTCCAGGTCTTCACCTTCTTCCCGGAGTCTCTTCCAGCTAACAAGAAGCCCTTTGAGAGGAAAACCACAGACCGCCAGTCTGCTCGAAAGCCCCTGCTGGGCCTGGTGAGTATGGACAGAGGTGGCACAGCCCCAGGGTTGAGTGTGAACTCCAGGTGGCCACGGTGACGCTTACCCAGGTGCTCAGGAGGCTGCGGCAGGAAGATCACAGGTTCAAGGCCACCCTGGGCAACTTAGCGAGACCCTGTCTCAAAACAAAGAGTAAAAGGGGCTGGAGATGTGGCTCAGTGCCCCTGGACTCAATCCCTGGTACCACGGGGAAAAACCAGGAACCTTGCTGCTGGCCACCTGGGCTCAGCCCCCAGGATGGACGCTTGCCCATTGTCCTTGAACATGTTGCTTCCCTTCTGGGCCTTTGTTCCTCATCTCTAGACCCAGATGTTAACTACCTACACCACAGGGTTCTCACAGGGCTTCAAGGAGTTAACATGTGCAGGCCACTTGCCCGGCCCGTCATAAGCAAGTAAGAACCCTCACCAACATTGGTGGGCCTGTCTTTGTCTCTGCAGATGATCAGTTTAAAGGTGATTGGGTCTCTTATGTCACAGCCTCATTCATTTTTTCTGTATTTCCTGAGAACCCACACTGTGTCTCCTGGTCCCTGACAGCAGCCATCTGTACCTGTAGTTTTCTCACACTTGATGTACACTTCAACCTGGACTTTACAATCTTACTTGGATTTTAGTAAAATAATATACTGACTGAAGGACATATTCTGCTAGTCCTGTTTTTTTTTTTTTTTTTTTTTTTGGTACCAGGGATTGTACCTAGGGTCACTGAGCCACATCCCCAGCCCTTTTCACTGTTTATTTTGAGACAGGGTCTTGCTAAGTTAGGACCTCAATAAGTTGCTGAGGCTGGCTTTGAACTTGGCGATCCTCCAGCCCAAATATTTGGATGCTTCAATCACATTTTTGTCATCAGTATGGTTAAGATTTTTTCATAGCTACAAAGGTACCAAAGCATTGCCTAAGAGGCCACTCGGTTACGACAGTGTGCTCTGGGGAGGTGAGCAGCTGGTGCTCCGTGCCTCCCTTCCGAGACTGAGCTGAGACTAAGTATGGCTGCTAGGGTGATGGGCAGGCAGGCTTCTTATTGCTGTGCCTCTCGTGTTGCCTTGCAGCCAAGTTACATGCTACAGTCAGAAGAGCTCCGCGCCTCCCTGCTGGCAAGGTATCCCCCCGATAAACTCTTCCAGGCAGAGCGGAACTTCAATGCTGCCCAGGACTTGGATGTCTCGCTTTTGGAGGGTGACCTGGTGGGTGTGATCAAAAAGAAGGACCCGATGGGCAGTCAGAACCGCTGGCTGATTGACAATGGAGGTAAGCGTTTTAGATAGCAAATGAAAGTAGCTGTGAAGTAGGAAAACATGGTTTTGGCTATACCTGCCTAGCCAGAGCAAAATGTGAGAGTCTGTGATTAAAAGGAAAATAGCCTTCAAAGTCCTGTTCATCTCTAGAGAATAATCATCACCAAAACAAAACCTGCTTTGGTTCTATTTTTTAAAATTCCAGAAGAGATTCTGTAACTTACCTTGCAAGATCTCGCCTTGTTTTATGTTGCGTCCAGACAGTGACAGTTGCCTGATCAAGTCCCGTTCTCTCTTAACACGTTCCAGCCACACGGTAACCTGCCTTCTCTCGCTGTCTGTAAATCTGCTGTGTGTGAATTGAAAAACTGTGGGTTTTGTTTGCTTTTTGAGTGTTCTTACTATAATAGTTTTACCTCATAACTAGAGAATAACTTCAAAAACAGCTCAATTTCCAGGAGGGGGTATTTGCAGAATTCAAGGAAAATTACCAGTGCAAATCTATAATCCTTTGTTCCTTAATTCTAAAATCCGAAAAACTTTGAAAAAGAAAGGTGTTTTTTTGTTTGTTTGTTTTCTTTTGTGTGTGTGTGTGCCTTTTTGCCAAATCCTAAAAAGTCATACAAGACGGTTTATAATCCTAAGATTTTTGGTTTGAAGAGTCATTTTGCTGTAGAGGGTTTGATTATGGTGTGCTGATCCAGAACCTGCTGGGGGGTGGGTTGTTATGAAATATATAATATATAATATATATACTTATCTACCTTCCTCAATTACAAAACACTGTCTGTGAGGTTTTATTTACTCAGTCTTGGCAAGTAATGTGGTAGCAAGAAGGCCACAGAATTAGGTGCAGTTGTTTGACCCTGTACCCTTCCCTATGTATCCAGGGGACACCTCTCCTGTCATTCAGCAGAACTGAGGAAGGATCTAGTGTGTGCCAGCAATTTCCTGGGTATAGGAAATACATCGGTTATCAAAAGAAAGGGAAGTTGGATTATAGGCACCTAAATAGTTGGGACAAATAAATGCTAGTGTTCTATAGCACAGTAGGGTGACTATGGTTTACAGTGACCTGTCACATAATTCTATGAAGAACTAGAAGAGTTCAAAGGCTCCAAACATAGAGAAATGATAAGGTGATGGAAATGCTAATTACCCTATTTGATCTTTTTTGGTACTGGGGATTGAATCCAGGGGCACTTACCCACTGAACCACATCCCAAGCCCTTTATATTTATTTTGAGACAATGTCTCATAAAGTTTGTTAGGGCTTTGCTAAGTTGCTGAGGCTGGCTCTGAACTTGCGATCCTCTTGCCTCAGCCTCCTGAGTTGCTGGGATTACAGATGGGTGCCATTTCGGCTGGCCTTTTTTTGATCTTTACATATTGTATGCATGTAACGAAACATCACACTGTAGCCCCCAAATATTTACAATTATGTTATATATTTTTAAAAAATAAAATTTGTGGGCTGGAGGGGTGGCTCAATGGTAGAACACTTGCCTGGCATGTGTGAGGGCCCAGGTTTGATCCCTAGAACCACATACATAACTAAGTGGAGGAAAAACAAAAACCAGGTAAAAAAATTAGCACCTCTCTTTCTCTCTAAATAAATAAATAAATAAAATTTGAGAAAACAGGGCAGAGATTTAAATCCAGACCTGTTCCTGGAAGTTTGACCCGACCTCATTTCATATCCAAACATAATCTGCCCTGCAGAAGACCCAGGAGAGCTGGAATTCCTTCAGTAGCAGAGTTCTAGGACCAGAAGCAAATAGTAAATACAGTAAGACCAAAACAACAGTAAAATGTAACTCAGTTCCTAAAATGAAAAGGCAGATGGCCTTTGATCTCATGGAAGTTACAAAGTCTGGGTTTGTGCCTTCCAGATTTTTCTTTCTTAGTACTATAAAAAAAAAAAAAGTGTCCTGTGGGGGCTGGAGCAGTGGCTCAGTGGTCACGGCACTTGCCTGGCCTGCGTGAGTACGCGAGTTCAAACCCCAGCACCTCTTACACTAGAAGTCTCAGAGCAACGAAAGCCACATGAAAAACTGAATAAAATTGATTCTCTCTTTCTCTCTTAAAAAAAAAAAAAAATGTCCTGTGGATGCTGTCTCAGTCCCTAATTTGTGCTTGGAAGTTGTGGCCTAGGGCCCTCTCAGCCACAATCTCAGGCAGTTTGTTAACGTGAGTGTGTGCTATGCATGTGCTCTGTGTGACTCACATAAACAGCTTCCTGCTACATGGTGCTCCCAGGATTCCACAACATTTCTTTCTTTTTTGGTGGTATGGGGGATTGAACTCAGGGGTTCTTGACTCCTAAGCTACATCCCCAGCCCTTTTAGTTCTTTTTTTTGAGGCAGGGTCTTGTTAAGTTGCTGAGGCTGGCCTAGAATTTGTGATCTACCTGCCTCAGCCTCCTGAGTCACTGGGATTACAGGTGTGCACCACCACACCCAGCTCCATAGCATATCTTAAAGAGAGAGAGTCAGGTTTATTTAGTTTTTCATGTGGATTCGTTGCTCCAACACTTCATTGTGCACGTGGGTGCTGGGGTTTGAACACGCATCCTCCCACGAGCCAGGCAAGCGCCATAACCACTGAGCCGCCGCTCCAGCCCTCCATAGCTTTTCTTAACCGAAGGATTCCTGTGCTGAGGAGGAGGGGGGTCCTGTCTGAGAGGCTCTTCAACTCAAGGATGCTCTTCAAATCCCTCCTTGCCACGCATGGTGCACGGACTTCGCTGGGTCTTCTCCTTAGCCGTGGTCTGCTGTTCTGTTGAACTTTCTTCACTTGCCATGCCCATGCCCAGACAGGGTGCGTGTCATGATTGTCCTCTCGGTCGTTTGCAGGCTCCCGTGACACTCATCTGTTACAGGGTTGTGGCAGGAATGAACCGACAGGCAGCCGTAGCTTTCCCTTTCTCTCCATGCACACTGGATTCTAGGATTGACTGTATTGATCTGTTTTGTCACAAGGCATCTTAATTGGTCACTGACCATTGTCGTAGCTTTTAATCCATGCTTTCTCACTGTTGGTTGACTCCCTGCTTCCTTCCTCGTCCCATTTCTGCTACAAGCTCTTGACGCTGGTATTTCCTTCTGCAGTCACCAAAGGCTTTGTGTATAGCTCCTTCCTGAAGCCGTACAACCCGCGCCGCTCGGATGCCTCCTCCGTGGGCAGCCACTCCTCCACTGAGTCAGAGCACAGCAGCTCCTCCCCCAGATTCCCACGGCAGAACAGCAGCAGCACCTTGACCTTCAACCCCACCAGCTTGGCCGTGTCCTTTACCTCTGGGCCTTGCCCGAAACAGCCTCAAGATACATCTTCATTGAAGGAAGGTGACCAAGGAACTCTCAGTGCATCCTTGAACCTGAACAGTCGAGAGAGTGGTCTTTCCAGGTGCCCTTCAGACCCAGACTCCACCTGCCAACCCAGGCCAGGGGACTCCACCGATGTGGCCAGAGATGCAAGCCAACCCACTGCCACTCTGAGGAGCTGCTACCGGAGCTCCAGGCATCCAGAGGTGGTCGGTTACTCTGTACCAGGGCGAAATGGGCAAGGCAGAGACCTGATAAAAGGATGTGCACGAGCAACCCAGGCTCTGGAAGACCAAAAAAAAGAGCCAGAAGGCAGTGAGGCAGAAGGCAACCAGGTCAGTGCCCCGGGCCTTCCGTGGTGGGAGTGGGTGCAGAAGAGGGCGAGGCGGAGACATGCTGGGCCCTCAGATGGACTTTACCCAGCACGAAGGAAAGCCCTGCCCTCCGGTCAGCACCTTCCGTGGCTGACCTAGCTCAGGCTCTCCCTGTACCCGCTGCTGTCACTGGGCAGGTAGAAGGTAGTGATGAAGCCTGCATCCACTCTTCAGTTCCGCCAGCTCACTAGTTCTCATGTTGTGTGAAGGCCGCTATTCAAATAGGCGTTTTATCTCTAGAATCCGGAAATGAAGTTCTGGCCCTGTTTCGGATTTCCTGGTTTTGTAACGGAGGACCTGTCTTGTGAGCTTGAATATAGCCTGTATATCTTACCCTTTAAACCCACTTATCTTAAAGCCCCTTTCAGATCCACAACTGGGAGATCTCTGGTTAAATTCCTTGATTTTCCATGGGATCCTCCAGCTATGTGTAATTATGTATTCTTTTTTTTTTTTTTTTTTATTTAAAGAGAGAGTTGGAGAGAGAGTGAGAGAATTAATTTTTTCCAACTGGTCTTTGTTTCTGCAACACTTAGTTGTGTATGTGGTGCTGGGGTTCACACCCGGGACCTCACGCATACTAGGCAAGTGCTCCAACCACTGAGCCATTGTACCTTTTTAAACTTTAGTTAAAATTCAGATTAAAAACTCACAGCAGAGGCTGGGGTGGTGGCTTAGTGGTAGAGCACTAACCTGGCATGTGTGAGGACCCATGTTTGTACCCTAGCACCACGTACACAACTGTGTGATGGAAAAACAAAAACCAGATGAAAATCTAAATAAAATTGTTCTCTTAAAAACAAAACAAAAAAAAAACCTCACAGCAGTGAGTCTCCTAGTGAGTTTTACCGGGAGATCCTCTCTGAGCTCATCTTTAGCCAGGGTTGCTTTGTCCTGGATGTGGGGCTCCCTCTGCTGGGCCCCCCACACCACTGCTCAGGGCCACAGCCCAGCATGGCGCAAGCTCACTCTCTCTGGGATTCTCTCGCTACCGGTGGTCCAGGTGGACATCCTGGCTCTGGACCCACCAAGTGGACAGTTTTTCTGGACACCTTAATGGGGCAATTGGGCTCTTAGACTCTGATCTTGGGCAGGGAACTCAGTCCTGGTCTCAGTACTTCCTGAGCCTGCCCAGCCCTGTGTGTCTGCCTCCCTGGGCCTCATGGCTTCTCCAGTCACTGAGCACCACCCTCGCTTTGCATTATCTTTCCTTGTGGCTCTAGAGGTCGTCCTTTGATGGGATTATTTGGGTGTCATTTTATGGGTTTTCAAAATTTCAGATTTTTAAAATTTTGCGGTCCTGGGGACGGAAGCCAGGGCCTGAGGTGTGCTAGGCAAGCACTTCGCCCCTGAGCTATGCCCCAGCCCTGATTCAGAATTTTCGATGGGCTGGAGAACGGGGTATGGGAGCTAGCCTCCCACATAGCTCAGCCATCCTCCCAGTCGACCAAAGGTTCCGTCCACTCCAAAGCAACTCTGAAGGAACTAAAAGGCGTGGATTTTTATTTTCTTTGAATCTGCCCTGTTCATTATGGAATCTTGCTGTCTTAAATTAGTTAAAATTAAAAATTCAGTTCTCTGCCTCACTGGCCACCTTTCAGGTGCCCAGCGGCCAGATGCGGCTGGGGAGCGGCGCGGTGGCCGCAGGGCGTCCGTGGGACAGCGCCGCTGCGGTGCTAACTCCCCCTCTCTCCCCGGCACAGGTCTATTTTGCCGTCTATACCTTCAAGGCACGAAACCCAAATGAGCTGAGCGTGTCAGCCAATCAGAGACTCAGGATCCTCGAGTTTAAAGACGTCACCGGCAACACGGAGTGGTGGCTAGCTGAAGTTAGCGGGAAGAAAGGCTACGTCCCCTCCAACTATATCCGCAAGGCCGAGTACACCTGAGCCTGCGCAGCGCCGCGCAACGCCGCTGCCTTCGCTTTCAGTCCGCTGAAAGGTTCTGGGGGGCCGCAGAGGCCCCTGCTCCCGAGACCCCGGCATGCTGGGGCGCAGGACAAGCCTTGCTCTCCTCGGTTGGGTTGTAAACCTTGATGCTCACTAGAATTTCTAGAATTTGAAATGGACCCTGGGGCTTGCGGGTGATGTGACCACGAGAGGAAAGCAAGGGCTGGGGTCAGCCTTTGGAAAAGAGAAATTTCCACTGGGAAGTCCAGTGTTGCGTGTGTAGGAGGCCGTGCTGGCGGTGGCCTCCTGCTGCGCCATCAAATGACCAGAAGTCAGTTTGGGTGAAGCAAAGCAAGCCGAGCTCAGGGCGCCTGGCAGGACGAGCTTCTGCTTGTGGCGAGGAATGTGTCAGGATTGCAAGGAACCTAGTGTTTCAAAGCTGCCGAGACACCCCCACTGTCTAGCACACATTTTCTTTGTCTCTCTTCACACACCAACACCCCTAATTTCCAAAGTTCCTAAAATACTTATCTATTTTTTTATTTCACTGTGTTCCCAGATTGATCATACACTTCTTCTACCAAGAAGTGTTTGGGGTCTGTATTTTTCTCCATCCCTTCCTCCTCCTTTGCTAGACACACCTGGGTGTGATGTCTCCCGGCCAACTCTCCCTGTGCTGAGTAACTGACAGTTTTCCTAGAACAACAGGATCAGAGCTCCTAGCATCCATTAAAAGTATCAGTTTCACGCTAATCTCAAACCAGTCAAGCCTGGTGGAAGACGGGTGCCTTTCTCCTTCAAAGCACACTACCCCATTTGGTTACACCTGCAGATGCAGAAGAGACCATGGGCTTACTTGAGTTAGGATACAGTCCCAGAAATAAGCTTTTCAGTTTTGCCATTAACCTCCAGGCTTCAGAGACGATATTCAAAGGCAAACAGATTCCAAAGTGCCTGTCAAGACCTCCCATCAGTCACAGGAAGAGTCTTGCTAATCCCTTACCCTAAGAATCTGTTCCTGAAGATCTTGTTTTAGCAGAGCTCCTATACTTGAGATCTTCCCTAGATATGAAGCCTACCTTGGAACGGGAAACTGAATTTTGTCTTTTGAGAAAAGGAGTTAAGAACAAAGAGCCTCCCGTCCCCTGCTCCTCCCAGCTGCACATTTGGCCTTAAAATCCTGGTGAATCAGGAGACTCTGTGGGCTCCTTGGCCACAGTGTCTGCTGGTGTCAGGCAGAGATGCAAGGGTCTCCTGTGAAAAGTGTTTATATTTGGAGATGTTTATATTTAAGTAGTTATTTTCTAAATAAAAGCATTTCTAATGGCCATGAGCATGTTTCCTTGATTTCCCTCTGTGTTTAATAAAGCTGAACGTTTTGTCCTCAAGTTTCTGGTTGACAATTCAGTGATGTCCAGATTTTGGGACAATGGGAAAGACTAATGAAATGCAGGTCCATATCTGGTCAAATATTTCAGCAGTTTCTGTTGCTGCAGGTGATTCCCTTAAACAGTCTGTAGTGTCAGCTCCTAGCAGGATGGGAGAGCCGGAAGCCTAAGGGATAAAATGTTCTCAATATTCCAGGTGTGGGTACACTAGAGATTAACAAGGTCACACAGCAGCAGTTCAGGCAAGGTTACGGAGAGAGATTGAGGCCAGCATGAGTGACCAAGCAATTACCCAACTTAATTTTCTTCCCTACTACTAGGACTCAAACCCAGGGCCTCATGCGAGCTAGGCAAGTACTCCACCCCTGAGCTACGTCCCCAACCCCTTGAGACAGTATCTCAATAAGTTTCCCAGGCTGACCTTGAATTTGTGACCCTCCTGCTTCAGCCTCCTGAGTAACTGGGATTATAGGAGTTGCACCACTGAGCCTGGCAGCAACATTGTTCAGCAATAGAAAATGTAGTTGCATAGGCAGATGAGGAAAGACATTGGTCATCTAGAACATTCTTTCATTTTACCAACTAGGAAATTGGCATCTGAAGTAATTCTGAATTGCTCAGTTGGTTCTGACAGACTGAGTTTAGATGTGGGTCACGTTGACACTTAACAGCTGCATGACTGGCAACTGGCCTAACCGATGATTCAGTTTCCTCATCTAATATAGAGTTAATAACACTGTCCACCTCAAAGGGCTATTGTAAGGAATGAATGAGTCCATGCGTGCAGAATGCTAGACCGGGACATCAGCAAGATGCTGGAAGAGGACTTTCTACCACTCATCCCCATAGAAGTATCAATTTTTGAACACTGCAAGAAATGTCTTCTTGAGCTAAGGAAACCAGGTTAGATGTCACAGCACCTGGGCATAACAGAAATAAAAGATGTATTGAGAGGAGGAAGGGCTGTTGTGCTGACCTACCAACCACTCCCCGTCTCCAGGCAGCTTGGCCTGAGGAAAGTCGCCCTCTGGTGGGGGAAGGAGGGAAGTGAGCACCAGGCCTTGCCTCCAACCCAGTGAAACCCAGCTCCAGGGAGGCTCTGCAGTCCCAGAAGGTGGGGTGATAACCTGCAGGTTGATCCTCTGGCCTGTCGGTGGCATAGACAACGGACAGGGGGACATGCAGAAGACCACACACTCGGGTTTGCTCAAGGCCCCATATCTGCCCATCTTCGCTGGAGGAATAGTAATGATTTTTATCTTTTCTGAACCTGTTGGCCAGAAGCTCTGGGATATGTAGTTCCCAGATTTCCAGCTGGAGGAGAGCATACAAGAAAGAGGAAGGTGGCGAGTGCCCACACACCAGCCAGAAATGGAAAGAAGTTACGTGTGCAGAGGTTTAAACAGCCTTGTGCTTATGTGATGCGTTCAGTTGAGTCAAATCTTTTATTCCTCTACCTGTGTTCTATACTGGACTAAAACTATGAGGAAGAGAAACCCGGAAATACAGTCCTGGGTGAAGAATGTGCCACTCAGGAGCTGGTTATAACTAGCTAGTGCTCACTCCCACAGTGTCCTCCCCACCCAAACCATCACCACATTGCCCTCCAGCTCTACAGATCTGGCCAAAGACAGATGTAGGAGAGCAAAAGAGACCGAGGTGTCCATGAGCAACTCTATTCACGATGCCCAATCACGACTCTGTGCATCCAAAACAAAAACCTTTTTACTTAAAGCACAAAACTTCCTTCAAGGCATTGAAGAGTAGTAGAGGCCTTAATAAGAATTTCTTGGGGATGTGGAAGGAGAGGATAACCCTCCACATCTCAAAGCAAAACTTCCCATAAAAATCCTTTTCCCATGGTGGGCACCCTATAGTCCCAGTTACTTGGAAGTTTGGGGCAGGGGGATAGCAAATTCAAAGCCAACCTGGGCTATTTAGTGAGACCCGGTCTCAAAATACAAAATTTTAGAAGGGGCTGGGGGGCTGGAGTGGTGGCTTAGCAGTTGTAGCACTTGCCTGGCATGGAAAAGGATACAAGTTTGATTCCCAGCATCACATACACAATAAAGTGTCAGAGCAACAAAAGCTAAAAAAAAATTTTTTTTTAAAACTACATAAAATTCTCTTTCTCACTGTCCCTCTCTCGTCCCTCTCTTTAAAAACAGGGGGGCTGGGGATATAGCTCAGTGGTACAGCATTTGACAACCCTGTATGAGGCCTTGACTTCAACCCCTAGCACCAACAAAACAAATCCTGCAAACATCTTTTGACCCCAATCTTCCCCAGCATCAGTCTGAATCTTCCTATTTCTCTGACTCAAATCCCTCTCCACCCAGTTCCTATAGTCAGCTCCCCACCCTCCTCTATTCTCCTTGTTTTTCTAGGTCAGTTATTTCTTGCATTGACATCTGCCCCAGCTATCCACTAATAACACTGCAACAGAACAAAAGCCTAACGCTCAAGCTATGCAGAGACCCTCCAAATACGAAATGGGAGTGGAGAGGATCACAAACTTGTATTTGGTTGTTTTGTATTCTACATGATGCCAGTATTGCTTGAGCTCAGGGAATATCCATAGCATACAGTATCACATCCTCAGGGGATTCTGAAAACGTTCTGTATTTAGGAGCTCCAAGGTCAAAACAACATCTACTCATTAAGCCAGGCATTGTGCATTACTGTATTTCAATCCTCCCAACAATGCTATGAGATAGGTAGAAATGACAAATTTGATGCTCAGAGGATAAGAAATGTGACCAAATTTACCCAGTTAGACATAGCAAAACCCAAATTTGAATCCTCTACAAAAACAATTTGAACAACTCCACACATGAAAATATCTTCATAAGAACCGAGGAAACCAGGTAAGATTTCACAGCACCTGGATAAGAAAAAGACACAACTAAGTAAATAGAAAGGTCCATTTACATTACCCATGCCACTCCTTCCCTTAGCCCGAGGCAGCACAGCATAGGAAGAGATACCCTCTTCCTGGAGAAAAGAATGGGAAGTGAGCACCAAACTGTGCTCCCAACCCGAGGCCATGGATCCAGTGGGGCCCAGGTCTGCCCCTGTGGACTCAGGACTACTCCAGACCCAGGCTCCAGGCATGTCCTAGCACCAGCCCCTTGGACCCAGGCACCAGACCCAGCTCAGCACCTGTCCAGCCCCAACAGACTCAAGACCTACCCTAGCACCAGGTCAGCCTCTATGGACTCAAAAGTAAGGCCATGCCCCATGAATACCGATTTCAGGTCCTTTCTCGCAGACCCACACTCCAAGCCTACCCTCAACCAACATGTCCACCCTGCAGATCCAAGTCTCAGGATTGACTAACTCCTGATCCAGGGATTGTAAGATGTATGTCTTTTCTGTCAAACTTGAAAGATAGTGATGTATAATAGTCTACTACCTCCATTACCCCCTCCCTTTCTGAAGACTAACTCCCCCACTTGTATACGCCCACTTGCTCTGGCCCACCTGTGTCCGCCCACCTCCTTCCTAGGACCCCTTCCGGTACCGGCCATCTTCTTCCGGGAAACATGGAATCCCTACTATCCTTGCCAGGTGTGCGGTGACCCCCACCCCCATTATCTCCCAGTCGCCGCCTACTCCCTCTTGCACCTGCCTCCACCTAATCACAGCCAATCGCACAGACTGTGCACCTGAGCTCCTCCAATTAGGGCAAAGGGCAGTATTGCGTCAGGTCGGCATTTAAGGACCCCTCACTCCCTAGCGAGGCGCGCATTTTTCTTTCGCCCTTTGGCCGAAGTAAAATTTCTGCCTTGCTCACCCACACCCGACCACGTGTTTGATTTCATTTATAACAGGATCAAGCTTGCCCATATGCCACACCAGATGGCCTGTCTGAAAGCCGGATGGGGTGACTGGGAAAGGGCTTTCCTAGATAAAGCCAGTGTGCAAAGACTGGGATCCAATGCATTGCCACAAAGATTGAAAACAATCAGGGCAGCACGTCCTCAGAGGAAGAAGAAATAATCAGAAAGCACCAGTGACCAACACTTAAAAAAAAAAAAAAAAGGCAGATTATGAACAGCCTGACAAATAATACAAAATAATTGTTTCAAAGAAACTCAGTGAACTTTGGAAAAGGAATACTGTATGTCATACCTGGCACCTCTGAGGTTCTGAATAGCTCCCATGCAGGCATTAAAACTAAAAAAGTAAAAAATTACACATATGTAAATATAGATATAATTGGGAGGAAATCAAAGAAAAAGAGACCAGGAAGGGGGAGAAGGAGGTCGAAGGAAGGGTTATGCTGAGTGGGAATGGGCTCACAATAAATTGTTATGATGTGTGCATGTGTGGAAGCATAACAACAACCCCCTTCATTATGTAAAACAAAAATAAATGATTTTTAAAATGGATTAAAATTGTATACACACATAGAAATATTTGAAAACTAAATGAAAGAAGGGATTCAAGATGGCTGAATAGAGACTCCCAACACTCCCTGATGCTTCCTCCTCCACAAAGAACCCAAATAATAAGTGTATTGCTACATTTGGAGACAAGTAACCATGAGAAAACAACTAAAGTCAGGAAGAGACCAGAACCCAGAACCTTTTATTCCCCCCTCCCAAAGAAGTCTGTATTTATTTATTTGGAAATTTAAAGTACATATTTTTTATTCATTACATATGGTCTTACATTTAGGAGGGAATCATTATCAAACAATCAAGAACAAAAGTATAATGTCAGAGCAAGCCAAGGCCGATGCCATTCCATGGTTTCCCCCTTGGGTTCCCCATGGTTCCATATTTCCCCCTCCTGAACCCCCGTGTTAATTGGACTTCTGAGTTGATTCCCCCATATTCCCTCCCTCCAGAAGAGACCAGAACCTTGTAAGATTCAGAGACCTGGACTAACAGCCTAGTAAGAGAAACAAAATACCTTGGTATCTGCCATCCTGGCTCCACAGCTGTGGGGAGGGAGTCTCCCCTTTGCAGGGTGTGAAACTGTTATCAGTGGATGCTGGCGATCTTAGCTACTGGAGTTTCTCAGTCCTCACAGGCCTGCAGCCCACTTAGATAACCTGAAATCTGCACAGTAGCCCTGTTTGAAAAAGAATCTCACAACTCCCAGCAAGCCACCAGGGTGTTTGTAGCCTGGAGACATCTTAAGAAGTGAGCTATTGTCTGAGTTTAGGAGTCAGAAATCCTTGCATACTCCCCTCTCTGAGATTCCACAGACATTCCATGGCACTGGCTCGGGGGAGCTGCCTCATGAGCCCAACTTGGCCCAGCAGAGTGACTGTGAGCTCAGACCACTGGGCGCCCTCCATGGAGGGGACATTATAGTGTGAAACACAGAGAAGCATGGAGAATGCAAGTCTTGAGCCCCAGGAGATCAGAGAGCTTGCCCTCTGAGGCCTAGGGCATGGCTAGCAGTGTGTGGACTCAGGCCAGTGTCAAGACCAAAGGCAGTCACTACCCTGGTTCCCACCTCTTCATTCCCCTGCACTGGTGCTCGGGGATGTATCTTTTTCTGACAGGATGAGGAGGGAACACGGCAGACACTTATGCTGCCCTGCCCACAGAGTTGTGCTGAGGGGGCCTTGAGCAACTCCATGGCTCTCTAGCTGTTGCCCCACCCACTCCCAGGCACACACAGCCTTTGCCTGACTCTGGCCAAGGCCATGCTCCTAGGAAATTACTATCACTTATGGATTTCCCACTTATTGGGTGATGCAAGGACCCCCTCTCTCAAGATGGCACTTAAGGGCCTTCTCTTCTGGATCCTAACCTTCCTGCAGGTGCGAACATGCACCCAGTAGTGTCCCTACACACCCATCTCTGTGACTGCCGGCCAAACAGTACTTGTCTCCCTTCCCCCCCATCCAGCCCTATAAAAGTGCTTGCAATCTCTCAAGTTGTCTCTCTCTCTCTGCTCTCCCACCTGCAATAAAGTCTCTGATGGCTAGCCGGTGTCTGCACGGGTTTCGATCCTTTCGTTGGTGCCGAAACCCGGGAGGGGGTCGTTCCTCTACTGGGAGCCCCCCTGCCCACCGGGCACAGGCTGCCGTCCTCGTCCACCTTCTCCAGCGCTCACTACCCAACAATCACCACTGATTACCATTTGGGTGAGTCATTCCCCAAGTCGCTGCGGCTACTGGTTTCTAGCGGTTGGGCTCGAAGTGTGTCTGGCGTTAGTAGACAGTTGCTCTCTGATCCTGGTTACTTTTGGATGCGCAGAGTTAAGTGAAAGGGACCAGCAACTGAGAGGTTCTGGCCAGGGCCACTCCCTGGTGAATCTCAAAGGCTTCTACCCGGATCTTCTCTCTGGACAGCCCTTAGGGGTATCCTACACGTGACCATTCGATCTGAAGGCACTGAGCAAATGTCCCTGAATTATGCACCTTCGTATGAGCCAGGCTCCCTTCCAAAACCTTCCCTTTCAAATGGGTTCCTAGGTCACTATAATTGATTATCTCTCCCATTCCCTCTTCGGCCCTTATCGGACTGAAGAACAGGTTCCTCTTCTTATCTTTCCTCCGTCTCTCTTCTTATCTTTTCTCTCCTCTGTCTTCCCCTTTTCAGACTGAAGAACAGGTCCCTCTTCTTGTCTTTCCTCTCCTCTGTCCTCCTTCTCCTTCTGGTTTCATTTTCTCCCTGAACTAAAAAAAGTCCTAGTGCTAGGTTCTCCGCGACCTCCTGCACTCTTGCCCCGGCAGAAGGACCCTCTGGTGACGACCGATTGTCCTTCTTGCCTCCGGACTCTACTGAGTCCCACGAGCAATCTACCCCTTGGGGACGCCCATTGGGTCTTTTGCTCGTTCCTCTCTGGTCCGGAGACTCACACTCACTCACTCTCTCTCTCTCTCGCTCTCTCTTCTCACTTCTCTCTCTCTCTCTTCCCTTTCCCCTCTCCTCAACTATGGGAGCCTCTTCTTCTCTCCCTAAGGATTCCCCCCTGAAATGTCTCCTCTCTAATTTAACTACCCTGTCCCTTACACCAGACAGAAGACCTAAAACTCTCATTAAGCTCTGTACCCA
>PVKS010011440.1:0-56710 GCA_004027875.1 Aplodontia rufa | reverse complement strand
CATTAGAAGCATGTTTGATCATTCAACAAATAAATTTCTTCATTAAAAAAAGTAGTCAGGTCTTAGCACCAGGTGGGGTGACAGGCCAGCCCCCTGCCAGTGGCATTTATTTACAGCAAAGGGACAACATTAAAATGGCATGAACAAGGTCTGCAGAAGGCTCCCAGGAAGGAGCCAGTTGACAGATGGCAAAATAGACTCAGGGCTCCATTTTTCCCCAGGGGTCTCCAGACGGTGAGAGGATCTGTGCTCTGGACCTTATAAACCATCAACTTGTGTTCTCTTCTTTCTTGGCTGCTCTGCGGTAGTTCTTTACATCCCCTACCTCTCTGTACCTTTGCAAAGAAGCATCTCAGTTTCCAGAAAGCTAGGGAAAGCATCATCCCCTGCAGCTTCAGCTAGCCCCCAATTTTTTAGCCTTTTCTCGATGGCCCGTGGTCATCTCAGGACTGAAGCTAGGCTGGTGAACGCATTCCGCAGAGCATATGGGTCTGGGGTACAGCTCCTTGGTATTCACCCTGGCTTTCATCTGCTTCACTTTCTCTTTGGTTTGCTTTCATCTCCGTAGGGGGGTCTCGGATGACAAGGTGGGTTCCTCAAGTGGGGAGAGCATTTCCCCATTCTCCTGGTAGATGTGGAAGTCTGGACTTCTGTGACTAATTAGACTATGCGGAAGGTGCTGGCAAAAGTCCCCCATACCTTTCTTCCTTGACAGAGTAGGAGAAACATAATTTTTGTTTTTGTTTAAGTCTCTGTATGTTCTTAGCTTCAGTGGGTTCCTGCAACAAAGCAGAGCTTATCAAGGGAAAACAGACATTTATTAGCATGTATATTTCACACCCACGCGGCAGAAACCAGAGGGTAGTTCCTAAAGGGGTGGGTTGGAACTCTGGCTTATATAGGATTTGCAACAATATCTAGTGCATATTTAGAGAAGTGAAGAGAAAGGAAAAGGACTTTGGGTCTCTAGGGGAAGTAACTTGTTGGGAAGGCAAAGAAGTGGCAGCCAGAGGCTAGTTAGTAAAGGCTGCTAATATAAATTCCTCTGCTTCCAACTCCAGCCTCATCAGGGTCCCAAGTGATCTTCCAGGTTGACCTTGGTTCTTCCTGGGAGAAAGTCGTGTGGGATGGATACCTTTCGGTTTCAGGCAGATGCAGGGCACAGCACTTTCCTGAATCTTCTTCCATATTCCCTCCTGCGTATTTTGAGGAAGGCTTATTCAAATCTCCCATAAAATGAATCTTCAGATTATTTCTAGACAGAGGAGGCAGGCTTGTTGGTTTTAAAGGGTGATATTTATACATGTGCAACGAAGAACATATTTTGCTGACTATTTTTCACTGTGTGAACAGGTGGCTTTGCTGTGGGGGCACTTCCTCAAATCTTTAATTGTTGATTACACAGAAAAACTTCTGATTGCAGACAGAGCGCCCATACTTGTACAGATGGGGTGTTCTGGGGTGAAGAGGTGGTTGGTGTGTCTTCTGGTTTGGATCTGGAATGTCCACCAAAGATTCATAGGTTGAAGGATTGGTCCCCAGTGCTGCAGTGTTCAGATATGGGGGTTTTAGGAAATTCTGTCCAGATCTCTGACCTCCTTAGTTGATCAATCCATTTGATGGATTAATAATTTGAATGGACCCCAGGGAGGTGGGGCAGGTCACTAGAGGTGTGCCCTTGGGGACTATATCCTCTCTCTCTCTCTCTTTCACCTTCTTGGCTGGGTGTGCCATTCTACCATGATGGCCCACCTTGCCTCAGGCCGAAAATAAGGCAGCCTGCTGGCCGTGGAGGAGAACCTCTGACATTTGAATCAAAATAAGCTTCCTCTTTTAAATAGTTTATGTCAGGTCTTTTAGTCCTAGTGATGAAAAACTAACAGTTTGTGGGTGGAGCTTGGGGGAAGACGGGAGAGGTAAGACTCTTAACGTGATTCTGAGCAAGATCTGGACAGGCTTAAAGCCATGCAAAACAGTTTGGGCTGTTTTCAAAGAGTAAAAGATTTTAGGCAGGGCTTGACCAGCAAGATCTGGACAGGCGTAAAGCCATGCAAAACAGTTTGGGCTGTTTTCAAAGAGTAAAAGATTTTAGGCAGGGCTTGACCAGACCACGTATGTATTTAAGAAAGACAGTTACGACGGTAGTGTGAAGAATGCACGCGGGGCAGAAGTGCAGGCAAGGTGTATAATTCAGAGCTGATTGAAAGAATCCGTCAGAGGAATGAAAAAGGTTGGAATCAAGTATGTTAGGAAATCAAATCTGAAAGATATTGAGAAGGTAGAATGAATGGTTTTGGTTTCTAGCTTTTACTAATAGTCATTCTATCCATTCTCTTTGTGAAACCACCTAAAAATCTGAGATTTCTTGAAGGGGAGAGCTACTAAGATGTGAGCTAGGTGATGGGCTGCTTTTCTGGAAGAATTTATTTTTTAAAGAGAGAGAGGGACAATGAGAGAGAGAGAGAGAGAGAGAGATCAGTTTTATGTAGATTTTCATGTGGCTTTCGTTGCTCTGACGCCGCATTGTGCACGTGGTGCTGGGGTTCGAACATGCATCCTGCGCATGCCAGGCAGGCTCCGAGGCACTGCTCCAGCCCCTCCAGAAGACTTTTAATGGGACTTGCTCAACTGAAGTTGCCTTAATTGGGTCTTCTCTCTTTATCAGCCTGTCTGGAACTTAGGAGCAGCCATCTTTGTCACCATGATGTGCTGTTATGAGTCGAAGCCTTGTGGAAGACAGGGCAGAGCAGCAAGACACGCCAGTCTTGGACAGCTGCCTCTGAACCTCACACCATATTAGAAAAATAATAAATCTTTTCTTTTGAACTGACTGTGATCTGCATCCATGTCTGCCTAGCAGCCAAATTCAATTCCCGAGGCAAATGTTGATGAACTTGATATAGCGGGTGAGCAGAAAGACTTGAGGGGTCAAGTTGACTGGCAGGGCCAGCTCCTAGATAAGGAAAGGCAGGAGGATTTAGGAAGCAGATGGGTGCGTTTTCTTTTTCCATGTTGAACTTGAGGAAGCTCTACAAAGGCTAATCTGTGCCCAGAAAACAATGGAATGCAGGTCAGGACTTCATAGAGAACTCCTGAAGTCCTGGGGAATGTAGGAGATCCCTCTGGGAGAGCACCCTAGAAAAGGGCCAAGGACAGAGCCCAAGGAGCCCAGAACTTGAGAAAGATGTGCCCATGAGCAGGACAATGGAGAAGCATCTAGAGTTAGGAGGAAGATCCAGAGAGAAAAGTGTTGTGGAAACTGAGAACATCCATGGATCAGGGGTCACTGATGTCAGTTAGGAAGGACAGAGGAGACAGGGAGGAGGCAAGAAGAATGACCCAAGAATTCCTTCTTTCTAGGATGAAGCTCCTCTCAGAATGATCTTCCCTCAGGAGGTGGCCACTGGTGCAATTTGTGTCACAACAGCACACTTGTGATCCTGCTGGAGTCTTGTCTTACCTGTTACTGATTTCATTTTTTTAAAGCGTCCCTTTCCCCACCACCAACTGATCTATCTCTTCCAAGGTGTCAAGTGATGGATTTTACTTAAGAATATAGTGAAACCACACGAATTTAATATTTGTTTTAAATAATTTCTTTAAAATAAGTTTTTGAGGGTCCCCCATAGCACACTGAGATGAAACAGCCGAGATTGGATTCTGTGCTTCTTTAATGAATATGTCATTAGAGGGTCTCTGCAAAGGATTCTGATATGCTAAAAGAAAGGCTTTTAAAGATGGTGGTTGGAAAACAAGAAAGAAAAAGACAAAGCAAGAGTTTAAGGATGTTTTGCTTTTTCCTGTGCCCATGGCAGTGTGCCAAGAGAAGGTCCCAGTCCTGCAGCCGTGGGATCCCGTGCCCCTGGGCTCACAGGCAGGGCTGTCATCAGCTGGGTCTGTCTCTGTCTCTGGAGTCAAGTAGGGTGATGTTTAGGGCTGTTTTCCCAAACATTTCATTTACTTTCTTGTGTTGAGAAGGGAGGAGTTTTTTGTCTATTGGGGAATGTGCTCAGATTGCATCAGCCCGGAGCTCTGAGGACCAGCTCTCTCCCTGGTCCAGGTCTCTCAAGGAGGCTCAGAGAACCTGTGCTGGTCTGGGCAGCTTCCTGCTGGGACTGAGGAAAATAATTGCTTTCCCATTTAAAGGGCAGTTGAGTGGGAGCTGTGAGGTGAACTCATTGCTTGTATCTCTCTCGAAGTCAGCGACCTCCCTGGGGAACGGGTCATGGTCCTCATGTGGAACATTTTAATTGGGAAGAGTTCTTGCTTGGTATCCATGAGAAGGACCCCAGGCACCAGTTCGACAAGAAGTGTCTTGTCACTTAGGAGCTATGGCTGTTGCTTGGCCCCCCAGCCAGCTCCAGGAGAATTGGCAGCAACAGAAAGCGTTAAAGAAGTTGGAGTTTACGGAGAACATGCTGAATGTAAAGTTGCAAGATGTCACGTAACGGCGGACTGAAGAGGTGGCACCTGCCTTCGAGTCACTTCAGTTCTCAGTTTGGATGAATGTTAGAGAGTAAAGGGGGAGACATTGTAGTGGCAATGCATCACTTATAGGCTACGTACCCATGGCTTATGCATATGCATGAACACATAACCCACCGTCTGTATGCAGACCCCATAAAACTCCACTTATCTAGAGTGTGGTCACCGCTTCAGCCACCTTGGCTATCCGGAAAAAAGCTGGGGTCTCTGAGTAGGAGCAGCTAATGTTTTCTTTTAAAATTTATGATTCCACGGTTCCATGTATTCTGCTTTCATTGTTCCAAATTCATTTCCCCTTAGTTTGGGTACCTTCTAGATAGCTTTTCTGGAATATACCAGACCACAGTGGTGGGGCTGGGCTGTTTCAGGCAATGACAATAGTCATTTTTGAGGATGTGACATTAAAGCAGCAGTTCCCAAACTTGCCTGACACCCATGAGTACCACCTGGGTACCTTTTACCAATTTCTAAACCCAGTCTGCTCCCCAAATGGGTATAGTTCTGATTTCTGGGTGGGGACACAGGCATGGGTCGCTTTGGCAGTTACCAAGATGATTCTGAAATATAGAAGAGGTAGGAACCACTCCATTGAAATTAAGGAGCGGAGGTTCCCTGTGTGTGGGTATTTTGTGTAGGGACAACTACCCTTCACCTTTTGTAAGAAGCAGCCCAAAGCTTCCTGGAGGAACAGGAAGGCAGATAATGCCCTGAGCTGGTGGCAGGAACACATTTCGCTTGCCTGGTTGCTGGTAGGCCTGGGAGTCATCCCTGTTACAAATGTAACCCACACGGAAGGCCCTGTTTCTGACTCATGAGATTTGTCCTCAAAGATCTTCTGGACAGGGGCTGGAGCAGTGGCTCCGTGGTTATGGTGCTTGCCAGGCATGCGCGAGTACCGAGTTCGAACCCCAGCACCACGCACACAACGAACTCTCAGAGCAACGAAAGCCACGTGAAAAACTAAATAAAATTGATTCTTTCTCTCTTCAACAACAACAACAAAAAAAGATCTTCTGCCATGAAGAGATGGAACTCGTGGACCTTCAGGATGGGGGAATCTCCCCTGGACTTGCAAGTCCTCCATGTAGAAATAAGGCTGTCCCCGACCCTTTGTCCATTCTTGGATCCCAAGCCTATCACAGCCTCTGAGTCTAACACTTCTCTGCTCTTCAAGCTTCTGCTGTTACAGCAGAGAATGATTACACTCTGCTCCCCTGAGTGCGGTGGGAGGGGACAGGGAAGTAGGGGACACAGTGGGGATCCAGGGACATGTGGGGAGGATGGGGGAGGAACGTGGGGGAGAGGGGAGAAGCTAAAAAGGATGCTTACCAGAGCATGCTTATCCTATACTGTCAACCTGTGAAAGAGCAAGCTATGAACTCTCGTGTTTAACATGGGACATTTTTATGAAGACAGAACTTACTAAAAATGGACTGGCTAAAAGCCTGAAAAGAGATACACAAATTTCTTAGAAGTTCTGACCTTGGGTAATAGAACATCCCCATCCCCAATTTTTCATACGGTTTAGGTCTTTTCTAATTATGATTATTAATCAGTTTATTTTTTGAAGGAATCACAACCTCGAATTGGAATCGTCAGCATGATAAAGCAGAAGACCATGCTGAGGCCTGGATTGCAGGGTCCCTTCTCCTGCCCTCCTGCAGTGCAAGCTGTGGGTGTCTTCAGGGCCAGCATCCTCTGAGGTCTGCAGTCGGGCTCAGCGGTCTCCAGTCCCAGCAAGGTCTCCTCTGCGCTTTCAGCCTCTTCCTGGGCAATCAGCTTCTCTGCCCACCAGAGCCACTGCTTCCTGCCCGAGGCCACGGAGAACCCTGCACGTCTGGTCCTGTGTCACTTGGTGGGCTGATGTTCGCCACCCTTCCAATAGAAAGCGCGGTGGCGTTTAGGATATTTCACTTTGTCTGCAGGAGGACCACTGGCAGGTAAAGCAAAGCTTTCTTTTTCTTCTTTTTAATTTATGTGTTTATTAGTGCATTATAGTTGTACCTAATGACGGGATTTGTTGTCACATATTCCTACAAGTGCACAATTCCGCAGTACAATTTAAAGCTTTTCTTTAAAACAGGATGCTCCAGATGACGCTCCAGAATCAACACGAATATTTCAGATTTTGTTCATTCCTGTCTGCTTAAGAAGGAGGGTAGCGGGCAATGTACTTGAGCAAGGCCTGAGGCGGCGGGAGAGGCTGGGGCTTAAGTAAACACTCTGTCCCCTGAAGGAGGAGCCCAGCTTGTTTCTTGGCCCACGGAATGAGAGCTTTGTCTTTATTCATTTTAATTTATTTAAAACCTCTGTCCTGTAGCCAGTGTTTGGCATGTAATAAGTAATTGCTCAATAAATATCGGTCCATTGAATGAATTAAATAGAGATGCTTAGAGGCAGTGCTTGGGTTATCTAGAAAAATTCTCTTATTCCTCTAAATAAGTATGAAAAATGACATGGCTTTGGTGAAACATTAGCGAAGAAACAGAAAGGATTTAGACCAAGTGTACTATAACATTATAGACCAAGTGTGTAGTTAAAGGACAGTAGGATGTGAGCCATAGCCGAGTCTACGCTCAGAAAGCAGAGGGCAGCCCTGGGGACCGGGCAAGATGCATGGTGTTGGAGAAATCAGCAGCAGTTGTATGCAGAGGAATGAGCACGTTCCTGGCTCTTGGATCAGCTTGCGTGAAGACCTGAGAAATGAGAAGGTGGCCAGGGGTTGCTGGGAGCAGGTGGTATGGACGGGAGCTCCTGGAGGGGCTGTTGCTGGGCAGAGCAGTGGGTGTGGAGGGTAGGTCCCTTCTGATGTGGGTACAGGCTGAGCTTTGGCAGAGTTTTGTGGGCAGGTGGTCCTAAAAACACACCTGCCCTGTTCTCTCCTGTGGCGATGGAGGTGAGAGGGAGGAGCTGGGTGCTCCTGGGTGTCATTTTCCTTTGGCTCCGTTTTCCATGCTCTTAGGAGAGTGGTGGAGGAGGGAACTGTCCAAGCATTGTGAAGAGCAGTGTGCCTTTGAGCGATGCAGGAGGCAGCCACTCCTTCCTCCTTGGCTCCTCTGCTGCCTACCGGCTGAAACTACCATCGACCTTGTTGTTCCAGATGCTTCCTGTTTGACTCCTGCACCACCCCGGCCTTGGGTGCCTCCTCACTCTCAGCAGCCGGCTTTGACAGTACTCCCCTCGCTTCCCCTTGAGTCCTACACCAACAATGGCCAAGTCCGTCTGCACCCTGAACTTCTCTCCTGAGCGCCATCTCTTCCTTCCAGGCACCTACTGGACACATCTACTGGAGGGTGGATTTGCAATGGCCCCCACAGGCCCTTGTCTTAAAGGCTCAGCGGTCAGCTTCACACAGTGGAAGGTGGTAGAACCTTAAAGAGGTAGGGTTTTAAGATCACCGGGGAAGTGCGCTTGAAGGGGTCAGGGATGGGCAACATGTTGGTCTCTTGCTCTCTCTCTTTCTTCTCTTCCCAGATGCTTGTGGGCTGAGCAGCTTTGCCCACCACCTTTCCTGACCTCATGCGCAGCCTCCCCAAAGATCCAAAGCAATGGGGCCAGCAGATCGAGGACTGAAAGCTCCCAAATTGGGAGCCAAAGTCAACCTTTTCTCTTTTTAAGCTGATTATCTCAGGTATTTTGTTACGGTGATTCAAAGTTGACTAATGCAACATCCCACCATGCATCTCTCATGCAATTTTAACACAATATGCCCAAATTAGATTCCTCTTCATCTGTCCTCACATCTGCTCCTCTTTTGTTCTTGTCTTGCTTCTATTTGCCCTCCACTCCATCTCACTCCTCCCATGCTGCTCAGACACTGTGTTTACCACTCTATCTGCATTGTGTCTGTTGAGACTCTTCACTTTCCAAGTCTGCTGTGATAGTTTGCCCCTTAACCTCTTTCTCCTGAATCAGTGTGTTAATTCTTAGCTGTTAGGCCCTTCTGTCTTCCATCTCTCTCTCCCTCCCTCTCCCTCCAATCTAGTCTCCTCATTTCCTGCCGGAATGATCTCTCTGAAACAAAATCAGGTCATGTCAATTTTGCTTAAATAGCATGAAAGCTTCTCCCTTGCCTGGGGACCAGGCTTCTCAATCTGGTGGAAAGTGCCACCCCCCACCCCCAGCCCCACCTTTCACCCCTCTTTTTCTCCTTTTGCTCAGGTCTCCACTCACAGGGAAATGTTTTCCATGCCCCAGGCACAACCTGGCTTCTGCTTCTATTCCTGGCTTCCATAACTTCCATATTTTCGGATCTGGCCTTCTCCTCCTGCCCAGCCCTCAAGCTCTGTCTGCAAAACATTGTTGTGTACAAGGATCCTCTTTGCCTAACTTGCCCTTCCTAGCACAGCTCAAGGCCTCCGCAAAGCCTTCTTCGTCCCCTTTCCACGCTTGGGTTAGAGTTTGTGGAATGATTTGTGTTCACGGTTAACCCTCTTTTGCAATGTCGATTCTGTAGATGGCAAGACCTGAGTTCGATTCCTCTTCACAGAACCCAGTCCTGGAACAGAGGTTGGCACACAGGAAATCATCAACCAATGTTTGTGGCATGCATGTACGAATGTGTATATTCTTCATTCCTACATTTAAAACATTTGGTTTCCTCTGGAAGCATCCTGTTTTCTTTATAGTTCTGTCCCCAAAGGTTAAACTACTAGTGGAGCCAAGCGTCCTTCATTCTGTCCCCTTAAATTGGTATAGAAGACCGATGGCTTCTGTGGTCCTGAAGGGCGGGGTACAGAGGAGGGACGCTCCCAGCCTTTCTGCCTTGCCCCATTCACCACCGGTCCCCCAGTGGCTGCTCTGGCTGGGTGACCATGTGGCCAGGCCTTTCCATGGATTCCTCAGGCAAAGCAGACCCCAGAACCCCGCAGTCCTCCCAGTCTATAAGTGAACATTGCTTTAGAGAGTGGCCTTCCTGGGCCTGGGAGTGTGGGTCTAACCACAGCTTTCTTTTGACGCAAGGGGCGGGGGAGATATTAGGAAACCCATCTGTTTCCTGGTCTCACCTTCAGATACCAATCAGCTTTACTGAGAAATAAAGCAGATATTTTGATCTCCATCTGTCTGACTCTGATTCTCTTAATTGGTCTCAACTTGAAGCTGGATGGGGCAAGGGGTTGGGGAAAGAATTAGGACAGGAATAATATTCATTTATTCTTCTAAAGCTCCAGTAATTACTCTATTATTCCACAATTAAGATATCTGGTTACTCGAGTCCTAGCTCTCTGAAGGAATCTTAAGCCACATGCAATTATGGGGAAAAATCATTGCTTAATGGGCTAAGAGGGGCCTAGGACTGAGCCATATGTGTGTCCAATGTCTTCTACTGCCTAAGTGAATGCCCAAAAGGGTTTGAGGGCAGCGAGTTACAGTTTAAATACGTGTACCCCGAGGCAACAGAAGAAGTGGATTTTCCATCTTTGACTATCAGGGGGGCAAAATCTTTAATAATCTTCTGTATTGAAGAGGGTGTGAGAAAACCAGCATTGTAATACACTGTGTGAGCACATGGTGTTAAAAATAATCTAGGAAGGGCAATTTGGGAGCATCTATTTAAGAACATCCTTGCACTTGGCCGTTGACCTAGAAACTCTGCTTCTAGGATTTATACTACGCATAGACTAACATCGACAAAAAGACGTTGCATGCAAGAGTATTCACTGTCATATCATCTACAGTAGCACACACGTAGAAATATTCTCATTTTCTGACAACGAGGTAATTTAAAAAATGTTAGTGCATCCTTTATGGATAATTTTTAACTGTAAAGAAAAGGGAGGATACTTCTTATTAATAAGGTATGGTTTTTCAGATGTATCGATAAAGGTAAACAATCAAAGTGCACACCATGGCATATGTTGTGTTGACATTTAAAATAAAATATAAAGAAAGAGAAAAGGGCATTTGCTTGTAATGCTTTCATCTGAAAATATACAATAGACGCTGATAACATTGCTTGCCTGTGGGAAGGAGAACCAGATGGCTGGAGGGACAAGGTTAGGCAGGGACTTTGCAATATACTATTCCTACCTTTTCTATTTTTATTTATTTATTTATTTATTTTAGAGAGAAGGACAGTGAGAGAGAGAGAGAGAGAATCAATTTTTATTGAGTTTTTCTTGTGGCTTTCATTGCTCTGGCAGTGTGTGTGGGTGCTGGGGTTTGAACCCGTATACTCGTGCATGCTGGGCAAGCGCCGTAACCGCTGAGCCACCGCTCCAGCCCCCCTACCTTTTGAATTTCAAACAATGCAAATGTTTAATTAAATGAAAAGATATTCACACACAAATATACATAATATGACTTTTGTTGTATTGAAAGGAAACATTTGTATTTATTGGAGGAAATCTTGGCATTCTTTCCTTGGACAACAACCTCAGAGGATGATCCAGGGGCGTAAATTATCAGGAGAGGGCCAAGAGGGATGCTTGATACAACGCTGGGGTCAATGTACAGCTCAGAGGTCAAACTATTTAGAAGTGCTATTAGTTCTGTCACTTTCTGTGTGACTCTATGGGCAAGTTACCTCTTAAAGATTCAGTTTTCTACTCAAATGTGAGATAATAGTAGTTCACTACTCCTGGGGTTGCTGTGAAGGTAAACTGAAAAAATGAACGTGTAACCAGCATAAAGCCAGGTCCGCATACAGTCCTGTTTTAGAGTAGAGAAAGTTTGCAAAGAACCTTTATGAAAAGCAATTCAAGTATGTACCGCAGTATCTTCAGAAAATTTCAGGGGGTTAGTATATGTGAAGGGAGCAGCTAAACTTTAAAAAATTTTTTGGTTGTGGTGCTGGGTGCATCGGTCCATGTTAGAGTTGCTTAGCTTGCATGAGGCTCTGAGTTTGATATTGATCACAGAACAAAACAAAAAACACCTCTTGGCCTTCAACCTGTCCGCCCCTAACTTTCAAAAGAGTCTCTGTCCTTGACTATTCTCTTTTTCTTTTGATACAGGCTGACCTCAAACTTGCTAGTCTCCTGCCTCAGCCCCCTGAGTAGCTGGGATTCCAGGTGTGTACTATCCCAACTGGCAAAAAGCTCTCTAGTCTTTTTTTTTTTTTTTTTGTACTGGGGATTGAACCCAAGGTGCCCAACTCCTGAGCCACATACCTAGCCATTTTTATTTTGAGATGGGTAACTTTCTAAGTTACTGATGATCTTGCTAAATCGAAATTATAAATCTCCTTGCCTCTCAGGCTTGAAGTATTTTCCTCCAATCTGCGTATTAAGGCCTGTGAGCTGAGGATGTGGGGAATTGCCAAATGAACCAAGCCAGAATTTTACTAGTGGAAGGTGTGGGGTGGAGGGCGGTCATCCAGATGTAGGAAAGGATAGAAAAAAAGGCTTTAAAGCTAATCTTATAAATAACTTTTAGCACGTGTTAACCATGTCAGGAACTTTTAACATTACCTGGCATATAATAAGCACTCAATAAATTCTAGCTTTTAATATCCACAATGGCCACTTTCCCACAACCGGCATTAATAATCCCCAACATGGACCGAGTGTCTACTCTGTTGAATGCAGGTCTACACCACATGGATCAATCCTGTAAGCTTCACCATACCACTAGGCTCCAGGCCCTGTTTTACAAGTGAGGAAACAGGGAAAGATTAGCAATTATGCCATTCATTTTACAGATAAGGAGACAGAGAGTGACTTAGCGATGTGGCAGAGCCGTAGAGGTAGGAAGGGGAGGGTTACTGCAGGAAACCCAGCGGTCTGGCTCAACCTCCAGTTGTGTTGCCTCTAATTCAGGCTTTTTGTTTTAATTTTTTCCCTTTAAGAGAGGGGGACAGTGAGAGAGAGAGAGAGAGAGAGAGAATAAATTTTATTTAGTTTTTCATGTGGCTTTCGTTGCTCTGACACTTCTTTGCGCACGTGGTGCTGGGGTCCGAACCTGTGTCCTCGTATGTGCCGAGCAAGCGCTGAAATCTCCGAGCCAGCGCTCCAGCCCCCCGGGGGTGGTTTTTGTTTTAATAGGGGCAGCCAATCTGCTCCTTGGGTGCTGGAGGTTTTCTAAGTAGTTTCTTCCATCATTTTCACGTACCTTCGTGGTCCCAGGTGAGGTGGCTAAGAGAACAGTAAGGACGGGGGCCACCTTCGCAGTGGCCTTAGCTCTCCGGTTCCAAAGGCTTCTGCTTAGGCCCAGGGAAAGGCTCCTGCTCAGTTCTTAGTGAGTGCATTTCCTGGATCTCCCCAACCGCATAGCCACGGAGGAAAGTAACCAGCCAGGTCAGTCAAATGCCCTTAACAAGGTGGCTTGAACTGGGTGTTGTACTGGAAAATTTGTCTCATAATTGCTAGCGGCCATTGTGTCCTTTGTGGACCTTGACCTCAGATTGTCCCAGCGCAGAATCCATCAGTTCAGGGGCAGAGCATCTGGAATAGGCTTGGCCTCACTTTGGGTTTCGTGTTGGTTGAGAAGGAATCGCGTGTTTCGAATTCCAGAACCCTCCATCTGCATGTGAAGAGCAGCCCTTAGAAGACTGAGTAGGGTTTGTATTTTAGACCATGAATCTGACATGAGGAAATTGCTTGTATTCTGGAAATCAAAGCCTCTTTCCAGTCAAGGAGGAAGGGCTAAAGGGAGAGCAAGGGGAGAGTGTGTTCCTGTTCCTCCATGTGAGTTCACACTCCTAGTGAAGAGGGTGTGTGAGGTTAGGCAATGCCAGGTAGGGAGCACATCCCAGATGAGGGCAGGTGACGCTGAAGGGCTGGATGCCCACTCCAAGTTCAGATCGCTGAGATGTGGCTCCTACTAAGCAGATAAGGGGACAGGGTGTGACTGTCAAGAGAGCCTATGCTGACACACTGAATTTGCTTTGGTTTGAATGTTTCACCCCGAAGTTCATGTTGGAAATTCAATCTCCAAAGCCATATCCTGGTGGCTAGTGGAGGCGAGGCCCTTGGGGGGTGATTAGAATCAGGTGAGGCCACGAGAGTGGAGCCTTCAAGATAGTTTTGTTGCTGTGTAAGACGAGGACGGTGTCCTGAGCTGGCAGCGCTCTGTCCTTCCACGTGGTGCCCTCTGCCCTGTCACGATGCAGCCAGAGGACCCTCACCAGAAGCCATCAGACACGGGTGACACCATGCTCTTGGACTTGCCAGCCTCTGGAACCAAGAACCAAATAAACTTCTACTCTCTGTAAATCACCCATCTCAGGAGTTTTATTATAGCCACAGAAAGGGCCAGGACAGTGGGAGAAGTGGACGATGACTGAGGAGGGGGCTCGGGGTGAGCTGGTCAGGTGGAAAGCAGGGGAGGGGCAGAGTCTTCCTGAAGAGGAGGCCTGGAGGCAGTTGCTGGAGTTGCGGTACTGTAGGGAGCTGCAGTCAGTCCTGGGGCACCTGCAGGAACAGGGAGCTATCATTGGGGACTAAGACCAAAGTCCTTAGGGCAAAGACTGAGCGGTTTCCTCCCCAAGGGAACAGTAGCTGAGTCATTCTGGCCTTGGGCACTTCAGCAATAAGGGCAGAGGACAGGAGCCGAAGCCAGGACTCAGGCAGGAGACTCGGCAACCAGACAGAAGCTCCAAGGCCTGCTTTGTGCTGCCACCAGCATGGCCAGGTGACCTCCACCCCTGGGTGACCAATGTCCTTGAGAAAGCTGAGCATTTACAACATGACATTGGGTTCACTCCAGGGAGTGATTTGAGCTATGAGAAACTAAGTTTCTCAATCCACAGCTCTTGAGACAATACTAGGAACTGGAGTTTCTGAGAAAACGATGGGAAAAGGTAGAGTGTTGTGTTTGCGTGCACCAGGGCCAAACCCGGTCCCCATGCATGCTGGACAAGCACAATACCACCGAGCCACTGCTCCAGCCTGGGGTTGGAGTCTTTAATAAGGGAACCGAGGCAGGAGGATCACAAGTTCAAAGCCAGCCTCAGCAACTTAGTGGGGCCCTAAGCATCATAGCAAGACCTTGTCTCAAAATAAGAAATGAAAAGGGCTGGGGATGTGGCTCAGTGGTTAAGCGCCCCTGGGTTCAATCCCTGGCACTTAAAAAAAAAAAGGGGCGGAACTAAGGTAAAACAAGGTCACAATCCAATCTGACTGGTGCTCTTATCAGAAGAGGAGATGAGGACACAGGCACACAGAGGAAGACCACATGAGGACACAGGGAGGAGAGGCCATCTGCAGCCAAGGAGAAACCAACGCTGCCAATGCGTAGATCTTGGACTTGTAGCCTTCAGAACTGGGAGAGAAGAAAGTTCTGATCGTTAGGCCACCTGGTCCCTGGAGTTCTGTTACGGAGCCCGAGCAAGTGGATGTAATGACACTGATAGTCACAGGGGCTCCGAAGTGAGCTATTAGTGTAACGTAGATTCTAGTGTAAAGGGAACATTGGTGCAGTGGATAGAAACAGAGGAAGAAACGTGGTCTGGCACAGAGGCCTGGAGCTTTGGATGTGAGTCCACACGTGGCGATGGATCAACTCGAAGCATGCACCTCTTGGTTAACTTCTTTGGCGAGCCTGAACCTCTCTGCAGTCTTAGATAACCCACGCTATAATCCCTGGAGCTGTAAGATAAGTCATTCTTCCTCTCACCGCTTGCCCTCCTATCTTGGGAGACCCACCATACACCCGTGCAAAAGCAGAGATGCTGATTTTGTAAGGGACCCCTGTCCCTATCGAGGGAGGAGGCGATGGGTGGCACTGGGTTTGGCTGGAGAAGGGGAATCTGATGACACTGGAGGAAGATCAATGATAGCTCCCGCCCCTGTCCCACAGGGAATCACTGTGGCCAGGTTCATTTCCTCCAGCTCCCAGTTACCTGTCTACTTGGGAACAACTTTATAAACGGTCTTGTTTTATCTCTTCCTAAGATGCCAGTTGCTCTGGTCTCTTAGCACAGTGACAGACACTATTTGGCTAAACAACACAATGTGATTTATGATATTCATAAATCACACAGCCAAACCATATGATTAAATCTCCTACTTACAGCTAAGAAGTCAAAGGGGGTCGGGAATCATTTTAAATGTCGGGTTGTAGCTTTTGTGTCAAAATTGCACAGTTTTATACAATCTGAGATCAACATGAATGTAATAATAAAACTGATAGCTGTGTCCATCCAGCAAGGCCCCAGGGTTCTCTGTGTCCCTGGTCCCTCGTGCATGGAGGATGTCCCCATCTTTTGTCACTGCTTTCCTTCCAGTTTGGAGTCATCTGGATGAAGAAAGTCTTGCGGTTGTACCGTGAATGAGCACTGGTAGAGAGCCTTACTGAACTGTCATCATCAGCTACCAGCTAAGAGGTCATTCTTTGTTCCAGAAGAGGTGACATCTAGAGACACCATTAATTAAAACTTCATCTGTTTTTTGATAATCCACACCACTCTTCTTCCTTTTCCTTCCCCATCCTGGCATGTCGGCAATTAGCTAAGCAAAGCTGAAATGGGAAGCTGCTACTAATTAATTTCTCCTCACATCGACGGGGACCTTTGACCAGTGGGTCATGCTACAAAATTTTTAAAAAGTCTCCAAACGCAAGCGTTCCATCTGTCCCCGAAGCACAGGAACTTCCTTCAGCGGTGTTTTCTTTTCCCTGTTCACTGAACGACGGTATACAAATTGACAGGCTTGAAGGACCATCATTTCTCTTTAAATAGATAAGTACATATAGACTGCATTACATACTTTTTTTGATCATGAAACCTCAATTTGGTGCTTGAGGATCAAATTCTGTTCTGCTCCCATTTCTTTTCTTTGCCTTTCTTCCTCTTTTTCTCTCTCCTTTTTTCTGCTCTCTCTCCCTTCCCTTCCCTCTCTCCTTTCTCTCTCTCTCTCTCTTTCTACCAGGGATTAAACCCAGAGAAACTTAACCTCTGAGTCACATCCCTGGCCTTTTTATTGTTTTATTTTGAAACAACATCTCTATGAGTTGCTTATGGCCTCCCTAAGTTGCTGAGGCTAACTTTGAACTCATGATCATTCTGCCTCAGCCTCCCAAGCTGTTGGGATGACCAACGTGCGCCACGGCACCTGGCCATGCTCCCATTTCCAGTCCGTGTGTCCCCTTAGGATTTTTGCTTGACAGTTGGCAGCATTTGAAAACCTGGTGGGAGCATAAAGCCATTTGTGAATTATACTTGGAGGGACCACGCTCACACCCGTGGCTATTTTATTTTCTCCTAAAGGTTCAGGTCGAATCAGCCAAGCATTTGCCAAGCAGTTTTGAGCTAGATGTCAGGGGATACAAGAAAGGGAGTTGAGGGGGTTTCTATCCTCCTAGGAAAACAAACCCTGACCCTGGAAATTGGCACTTGAAAGAAGGTGTTCAATAATTCAAGACCGGTTGCATGCCTGAGAAAGGCAATTTCTGGAGCCCGGTTTAGGCAAGGAGACTTAAAGATATCAAGATCGAACTTGGTAACCAAGAATAAACTTCGTCCACTTGAGAGCAGATACCTCCAGCTCGCCCCCCACCCCTGCCCCGCTTCTAATTCTGAACTGTTTGGAAAGGTGTGTGTTTCCTTAGGGAATAATCAAGTGAATCAGGCATATCTTTTGGTAAATGAAAGCCAAATACTATCCGATCCCATTTGTGGAGTGACACAATTTATTTACCAGCTGAGAGGGAAACATCAGAATTCTTTGTGTCTGATGAGCAGATTTCCCCCCAGACACAAATGACTTCAAATGAGCGATTCTCGGTAGCTCTCACTTCATTCTTCAATGGGTAGAAGAGCAGGTAATTTTATTCCCGTCTTACGGGTGGAGCTGAGTCCACATGCCACCGTGTCAGTAGGCTGCTTCTCGGTATTGTCGAGGTCAGTTGACCCACAGGCTACTCAGGAAAGAATTCAAGAATTTTTTTTTTTCATCCCTGAGTGGAGATTTGGTTATTCTGTATGTAGATGCTTTTTAGAATTCATTTCATTCTTATTAACTTGATTTTTTAAAAAAATGTCCTACTGCATGGTATATGAGCTTGGTAGACTTAGGCATTTGGGCCTCAGGTTCCCTAACTCCATTGTCTGCATTCAACTGTGATTTAGGGAGGGAGAGGCTTCTCCAGCATCCTCTATTGAAGTGCTTGGTCCCCTAGGGGACTCCTGCTTTTGTTATATGGAAGCTTTATCTTTCTTGCATGCTTCCTGAGTGCTGTAGAGTTTGCATTATTCTCTCCAGAAGGGCGGGGACCTAGTTTTGTTCTGTACTCCCCTGGCATCCAGCTCCAAGGCTGGCAAGTTGCTGGCATTTGTCTTCCCATAAATACTTGATTAAGTGAGTCACCAAAGGAGCTGGGCTCTCTGCTGGGGAGTTCTGCTTCCGGGCACAAATTCAGGTGTGGAATTTTGCGATGGAGTGAGGTCTCCATTGACAAACAGCCATTGAGCATGTGGTAGGGACCAGACCCTGGCCTTAGACCCTGGATACAGAGGCAAACAGACTGCCTGTCTTCAAGAAGCTTGCAATCAAATGCAAAGATAGGAATTCAGAAAATTACAGTAGCATCATGCGTGATGGAGCAATTGGCAAAGAGGAAGCCCAGAGAAGACTGGACTGGCTGAAAGCGTGGACTCCTAGGCAGATGAATAATTTGCCATTGTTAAATGTATGTTCCCTAAGCATTTGTTCAACACATAACTGATTTAGATGTAGAGAAAAGGTTTCTTTGTTAAGAAAAACATTTTTTTTCCTTGTTCAAAATAAGGGGATTTAAGATAGACAAAGGAATATACAGGAACAGTTTAACCTTTTGGAAATACAGTCTTTGAAACCAGGTAACTCTTTGGAAGGTATTAAAATGTTTACGATCTAGCTAGGCATGGTGGCACATGCCTGTAATCCAAGCCACTCAGGAGGCTGAGGCAGGAGGATGGCAAGTTGGGGGCCAACCTGGGCAACTTAGGCCCCTGTCTCAAAAATAAAAGAATAAACAAACAATCAAAATACACTGAAAACAAAACCAAAAAATCCCCCAACAAAATGCAGGGGCAGGGGATGAAGCTCAGGGGAACAGCACTTGCCTAGCATGCATGAGGTCCTGGGCTTCCGCCCCAGTTCATCTACCTTAAAAAAAAAAAATTGAGACTTGTATATTGATATTGCTTACATAGTCTTAATAATACTTCCCTACCATGCCTAGTTTCTTCTGAGATTTTGCAAATTTCAACTATGACAACTGTCTCAGAATTGGTCTGTGGTTGTTCAGAGTAACCTATAATGTCAATGGGAAAAACTACTTCTGAGGGACAGAACAGTGAGGAAATAGAGTGATTCCGTAGGAAGACAGCTTACTTTAGCCCTCGTCTTTAATTTCCCTGGCACCTGATACATGCCTGTGGGGACCTGAGTTAACTGCCGATCTCATTTATTCTGTTGATGTTTTAGCAACCGGCGTTCATGGTGTCCCGGGCAGATGCCCAACTGCTCCGCTCTTTGATCTCACTCTAGGCTCGGAAAGTCCAAAGTCAGTGTGAGGGGGAGGGGAAGTTTCCCCAGGAGAGGAATATTGGAGCCCAAAGCTGAGGGCTGAATTAATTTATTCCTGGCTGGGGGTGGTGGTGGGAGGGAATAGCATTTTGGAGTAGGGAGTAGACCACATGAAGGAACGAATGAAGGAAAGATTATGGTGCTGCTGGATGTGTGTAGGCAGCCCAGTGTTGGTGATCGGTTACAGGGCAAGAGGGGAGGCTGACTGAGTAGCCTGAGCCAGACATGACAGGCCAAGGGTAGGTAAACCGAGTGAAGTGAAAAAAAAATGCAAGTGCTGGAGCCGTGGCTCAGCAGTTACGGCGCTTGCCTGGCCAATGTGATGACCAGAGTTCAAACCCAGCACCACACATACAACTAAGTGTCGGAGCAATGACAACCAGATGAAAAGCTAAGTAAAATTGATTCTCTCTCTTTGCCCCTCTATCTTTAAAAAAAATTGTTTTTTTCTTTCCTTTTTTTTTTAACACACACAGAAAACTTTTCCTTCCATATTTCTTTATGAAAATTTTCAAAAACATAGAAAACTTCAAAGACAAATTTAATAAATACTGATATGTCCACCACCTACATTTTGCAATTGTGCCTTGGTATATTTGCCTTAGCAGTTCCCAAAATGTGGCCTTCAGGCTCTAGAGAATGTAAGATACTTTCAGGGGATTGTTGAGGTCAAAATAATTTTCCTAATAGTGCTAACATCATATTTGAATAATTTCTGTGTTGACATTTGCCACGATGAGCAAGCATGAGGGTGGGTAAAACTTAGACACCTCCTCGTGTCAAGGAGGGGGAAGTACCTACTGTCCTAGAAGGCATGGATTTCTTTACTTCCCACCACTTACAGTGTGAGGACTGCCAGTTTCATGTAGGAGTGGCTTTGATGAAAGATTGCAAATTCTTAATTCATTAAGTCTAACTCTTAATGCTTTTTAATATTTTGGGTGATGAAATGAAAATTGTACACAAAGCGTTGCCATTCCATATTGAAAATGGTGGTTTTCCAGAGAAAAGTGCTTGTGCGATTGCTTGAATTACTAGCTAAACTAGCAGCCTTTTCATGGAACACCAATTTTCACTGAAAAAAGACTCTTCGTTTTCTAGTGTTGCTGTAACAAATTGCCATCATGTGATTGCCTCAAAACAACAGAAGTGTATTCTGTCCAAGTTCTGAAGGCCGGATGACTAAAATCAAGGTGATGATGGCAGGGCCATGCCCTCCTCTGAGGTACTCGGGGACAGCCTCACCTCTCCTAGCGTCTGGTGGTAATTGGTGTGCTTTGGTGGTCTTTTGCTGGATGCAGTATCTCTCCAATCTCTGCCTCCATCTTCGTATGACTTTATCCTGTTTGTGTCTCTGTGTCCTCTCCTATCTGTCCCAAATTTCCCTCTGCCTCTCTCTTATAAGGGATTTATCATTGGATTTAGGGCCTGCCTAGATAATCCAGGATTAGTCCTCGTCTCATGGTCCTCAACTTAATTATGTCTTTTGCTACGAAAGTAGTATTCACAGATTCCAGAGACTGGGAAATGTATATATTTTGGGGGTAGTGTATTTTTTCTATGTATCACAATGACTGACAGATAAACAATAGTTATTCAGACTTGGGTATTTGCCAAACATTTTCTTGGAAATGAATAAAGTGAGTCTATGTCTTCAAGGAAAACAACTGACATTTTTGTTACTGATTAGAAAATTCTAGCTTTCAAATAAAAAGCAGGATTCTGGGAAAACTTGTATTCACTACCATGAGCTTGACAGTTTCTCAATACTTGAAGGATTTTCTGATGAGACTGTTGATAATATGAATGCATGGGATTTAAAAAATAAATGTATATATTCCATAATAAATGTGTCAACATTTGAAAGTTCTGCATAACTCAGTAAATCAATATTTTCCAAATGGTTAATGCTTGAAGCCATGAAGTCATAAGTAGGTAAAAATCCATTGAAAGTGCCAGATAGATCAATGGATTTTAATGTAATAAAGTATGAAAAGTTTACTGATAGTGTTTCAGATTCCACATCACAAATATGTTTTAATCAACACTTTTCCAGTTTGAGTTAGTGTGAAAAAGGAACATCTACAATTGTCTGAGAAGACTATTAAAACTCTTCCTTTGCCCATTACAGTATCTGTGTGGCTGAAGTTTCTTCATATACTTCAACTAAAACAACACAACATAAAAGAGTGAATGAAGAAACAGATATGTGAATCCAGTTTGTTGTTTTCTGTTAAGAGATAGAAGAAGAAGCTGGGCTTGGTGGCACATGCCTATAATTCCAGCGACTTCAGAGACTGAAGCAGGAAGATCAGAAGCTTGAGGCCAGCCTCAGCAACTTAGTGAGACCCTGTCTCAAAATAATAAATCAAGAAAGGATGGGGGTGTGGCTCAGTGGCTGGGGATCCCTGAATCTAATTCCCAGTATTGTGAAAGAGAGAGAGAGAGAGAGAGAGAGGGAGAAGGAGAGAGAGACAAGATACTAAAGAGATTTTCAAAAATTCAAAATATTGCCACTATTGTTGCTATTTTTTTCACTTTGGAAGAAATAATTATTTTTCATAAAATATTTTTTCTTGATAACATACATTATTTTAAAAAAATATTTTAAAAAATATTTAGCGGTCTGGGGGCATAGCCCTGTGGTAGAGTACTTGGCTCTGGGTTCAATCCCTACCACATAACTGCAAAAAAAAAAAAAAAAATTAGAAACTTCTTCAGATTATTTTATGTTATGGTAATTGACAGATTTAATCCACCAAATAAAAACTCTTTGGGTTCTTAACAGTTTTAGGTATACAAAATGTGCCCAACACCAGAAGTTTGAGCACTGCACTTTTAGGAGTGTGGACAGAGCAGAGGGAGGCTGTTGAAGTCTGGATAGTGAGAGGGGCTTCCAAACATGCCAAATGGCAGGAACAAGAGACAAAGGGCAGAAAGAACACTGTTTAGGAGAAGGTCAAGTAGGCCAGTGTGGTGGGACCAGAGGATGATAGTTGTAAAACAATGAGAACTGTGGGGCCAGGCTGTGCAGGGCTGTGAGTCAGACACACAAGGCTCGTCCTGAGTCAGTAGAAAAGCACTGACCATCCTCAAGTGACAATGACCAGGCGGTGGGGTGCTCAGTGTGCGGGAGTGGAGGCAGAGGGTCTGTCCTGAAGCCATCACCACAATTCGGGCAAGAGGTAATGAGTGCCACCACAAGCTAGTGGAGCATGTCAGAATTACCTGATGTGCAATAAAATAAACACATGGTCCGAGGTAGGGAAGCAAGGCAGAAAGTTCACTCTCATGAGAGGGTGGTTTTTCAAGGGGGGTTCTGAAGCACACATAGGTGCAAAGGAAACCCATGAGTATTTATCCCCAGTCTGATGTAACCCTGCCCTTTGCTCCAATTGGAAGAGCTCAGGGGTACAAGATACATGATGGACTAAGATTGGATAGGGCCAGGTACAGGAAGTAGGTAGGTAGGGTGTGGAAAGTCAAAGAAGGTAGACTGGGTACAGGAAGTGGGTGGAACCTACAGGTACAAGGAGCCCTGTGCTGGGGAGTTTTAAGCATGGCTTCCTCCTAGCTTCATGGTTCCCTGACTTAAGATGGCTTCCTTTTATATGGGAACCTTAAGGTCATCCATTGGCCAACCTCTTGGATTACACCAGAGAGATTTTGTCCTTGATCACAAAGTGGTGTCCACACCAGAATTCAGAGTGTATGCTCCAGGGGGATGGGAGAGCCAGGTCTGTTCACCGAGGAGGGAGTTTCTTAAGAAAGAATGCAGATGGAGGAAGAAAAGAGGGCCTGTGGCTTTCAGAAAAGTGGAGGTGCAATGGCTTGGCCTAGTGACACTGTCACCATGGCAGAAGGCATGTGACTGAGCACCATGGGAACATGCCCTCCCTACTGTGCCAGCTACCCCTGATCAACTCCCCCTGGGACACTGTGCCATCATCCTTGAGACTCTTGCTTTTGATTCTTTTTGTTTGTTTGTTTGTTTTTTTGGGGGGATTATCAGGGATTGAACCTGGCTGCACTTAACCACTGACCCACATCCCCAGCCCTCGTTTTTATTTTTAATTTTGAGATACTTTTTTGCTAGGTTGCTTAGGGCCTCACCAAGTTACTGAGGCTGGCTTTGAACTCACAATCCTCCTGCCTCAGCCTCCTGAGCCTCTGGGATTATAGGCATGCGCCACTGCGTGTGGCTTCATTTTGGTTTTTGCATCATCTCTTTCTCCGGTGTCACACCTCTCAGAATAGCATTTTTGCTTTTTTTTTTTTTTTTTTTTAAATTCTGTGCCTGCTTTCTTTCCCACTAACTATATACTCTCTAAGTGATCTCAACCACTGAGTGCCTTGAATTACTGTAAATTTCCTGGGGCTGAGGTGTTATCTTCTCCACTATACTCTCAGCCCCTCATTGTGGGTGCCTAATAAGGAGTTTTTCAGTGAATGAAAGAAATCCCATTTCTATGCAACACCTACAGGTATCCCTGACTAAACCTGGCTGCCTTGAGTCCACTTTAATACAAGGGACATTCAGAAGAAGGCTGAATATGGCTCCAGAGAAAAGAATTTGCAAGGGCAGATCAGTGGAGGCATTCTTGAAAGCACTCTGGCATTTCTTCATTCAGATAGGTAGGCAGGCACCCTACGCTCAGTAGCCACTTTCTTGTTATGTATTCCAGAAAAATCCAGCAACTCAATGGGCCCACAAGAGAACATCAATGAGGGTGCCCATTCCAGCAGAGTTTGTGGTGGGGAGGGCTGGAAGCAATTTTGACGTCCTTCGCTGGGAAAGGTCAAATGCAATGTCACAGATGCACAAGAGGGGACAGTATGAAGTAGTTGGAAGGAATTACGTAGACACAGCAGCACCCAGCAACCTTGAGAACATCGTGCTGTGGACCGAGGTAAGGAACACAAGCATCTCTATTGCATGATGTCACTTATGTGAATTAAAAACATGTGCTTGCGTGTTGGTTACATAGGTGTACACATGTGCCAATTCATCAAGCTTCATCATTAAGGTCATTTCACTTTGCCATATGCATGCAATCCTTCAATTAAAAATCACAGAAAAACAATGTGCATGTGGAATAAGATATATTACGTAAGAACAAATGCCAAAATAAAAGGATTTGCTTCAAACCCATTAGAAATCTGCTTGTGGTAGGAAGAATGGAGACAAAGGTGAATGAAAGAATGAATAGATGAATGAATAGATGGATGAATGAATGGATGGATGGATGAATGAATAAATAGATAAATGAATTAGTTTTAAAAAATGGTGGTTTGCATGAACCAATGGTGATGATGCACCCTGAACTGAAGTTTGAGGTCTCCTGTCTTTATTTCATCTATTCATCTATGAGTTTAATTACCTATACAGTCATGTCATCAAATGACATGTGTTTGTCACCATTCCCAAAATATTATGCACAGCCCCATGCTCTTCCTAAGCTCCACCTCTACACCTCTATTTGCCTTCTAGGGGTCACCGCTTGGATGCTTTCACTTTTGCATCTTGAACACTAAACAAACAAGCAAACAATGCTGTCTATCTTCCAAAAGGGCTGTGCCCACTTTTAAAGCCCTAATGGCTAAGGGAGTCTCTGCACCTCTCTGCGTGCTTTCTTTGGGAGCAGCATTGACCCCCAGCATCACCATCACCTGGAAGTTTATTAGAAATGCAGCATCTCAGGCCCTGCCCCAGATTTATCAATTGCAACTCTCTTTTTAACAAGATCCCAGGTGATTTCTTTGCACTCTAATGCTGGAGAAACTGCCCTGTTTCTCATCTTACTTTGGTAACCAAACCTAGACTGCTGCCTAGAAATAAGTGGGGACCCCTTCAGGAGTACCCAAGTGGGGTTAAAGACGTACTTCTCTCAGGCTTTGTGAGCCAGGTCTGTTACATGAAGAGTAAGGCATCCAGAGTTCTCTCCACTTGAGTGACCTTGAAGAGGCTACTCATTACACATTTCAATAGCACTCTGGATTAACAAAGCACTTCTCCATCAATTTATTAGTGATTCTCCAACTCTCTGCATCATCTCTCCGAGCAATAAATTGTGGTGGATTTTCTTTGGAACCCTTATAAGTGGTTGATAAATTGTAAACAAATCGGTTGAGAAGGTAGCATAGCGGCAAAGTGTTTCAATTTCCTTCATTCATTCTCCATGCATCACTTAGGGGAGAAACCCAGTGCCCACAGACTTGATCCTGTTTCTAGAACGTGATTCTAAACACAGGCAGAGAGAAAACAACTGTGCATTCCATTATATAAACCATTGGTTTAATATCTTTGGGTGGGTTTGACAAGGTGGTCTGTCAATCCCATGACATTAGCTGAACTGAAGCCCAACATCAACAAAATGAAGCAAATGCTTTCCAACCTCTGCCTGTATACCACTGCGGAGCTACTGTATTCACAGAGATCCAGCATGTTCTGCAGCTGTTCAAGGGTTAGTTTGACATAAAACAATGAATATGGATTCTAATTTTTTTCCTGTATAAACTGATTCCTGAAATAGCTTCCTTCTTGCCCAAAGAGAGAAGGCAGTTATAGAATTTCTCTCTCCGTCTGCACACATTTGCCTCCAGGAATCTAAGTTCTCTACTTCTGCCCAAATTTCTTTTCTGCCAAATAAATACCATGGGCTTCATGATTGAGATTTGCCCTTGTTCTGGTGCCTTGCCTTTTCAGAGACAAGCTTCAGTTTCCTATTGCTTTATGTCCACGGTTTCGGCCAGCATGATACATCCCATGCTCCCCACTTTGCAGCCCCAGAAGAGCAGCCTGGGTAGGCAGTCTGGGCAGCCTGGATTCCACCTCCTCCCAGGAGAGATCTTCCCCTCTTCATGTAGGTCATTACTACACGTCTTAGATTCACCAACTTACGAAGGCGGAATGTGCAGACCTGTGATTGTTGGCCTATCAATTTTGGGGATGATGATGCCCTCAAAAATCAATGTTTGACTCCTGGAATGCAAAGATTTCCTTCAAGACTAAGCAAAGAAGCAGCAACCACTGGCCCAATGACCAAGCTACCTATGCACTATTAAAAAAAAAAGAATTGAACTCTGATAGGGGGACAGACACAAGGGTCAATAGCTAACTAAAGCAGGGGCGAGTGTGGGTAAGAAAAAAGGGGGAGTGGGTCAGAACAACCAACTTCCGGTAGGCGGCATCAAAGAATCCATTGACCCCAACAGAATTTGAATAGTACTCTGCTGGTGCTCAGAGGGGAAAGCAATTATTTTAAGAAAATCTATTTGAGGGCAACACTGTCATTATCCTTTTAACGGTACTGCTCCAACAATCCAGTTACAGTTGGCTTTAAAAAATAAGAAATGCTCTTTTTGCCAATACAATTAAGGCATTTTAGAGAGGCAGATGGTATTAGTTCAGCTTCTCGCCACATCTAGAAAAGAACATTTTTGCAAGTGCGGTACAGTGCAGAGCCAAGTTCAATACAGGCATGCACAGCCAAGTGATTGTAGTGGTCTACTAGGGAAAAAGGAATAAATAGAAGAAACGCCAGTGCAAAATGGAGCTTTCTTTAAGTTTCAGACAAATCTGTTTTACATTAGGAGAGAATAAGTGGAAAATTACTGTGTGTTCCAAAGAACAAGAGAAAAGATAACTTTTGGGAAATAAAGAAGTTTTTCTGTATGGAATAAATCAGTTGCCCTGAAATGAGGTTACTTGTCCTCCTCTGGGTAGGGCAACTACATTTGCCTGACAAGAGGTGTTATAAAGGGCTTTCAGCTTAACTAATTGAAAGAAATGGGAGAGAGAGAGTTGGAGAAGCAAGAGCAGAGAACTGAGCAGGTTAAAGGTTTTGTCATGTCCTGTCACCACCTAAAATCTAACATGCACCCATGGAAGACTATTCCTGCAACTCTCTCCTGGTCCTGGAGGTATCCTTCTTCGGAAGCTTTAGAGTACAAACTCTTGACAGCCCACGCAAATCAGAAAAAGTTTTCCTCTAGCAACATGGAGATGCTCTCATTTTACGTTAACCAGGCAGAAATGGGCAAAATGGAGACAGGAGAGGCATTGGAAAAACTATATTGCCCTACAATTTTGTATCTACGAATCAGTTCTAATTTGGACATAAAAGTAGATTTTTTTTTCTAAGAAAGAGGCACAGTGAGAGAGAGAGAAGCAATTTTATTTAGTTTTTCATGTGACCTTCGTTTGCTCTGACACTTCGTTGTGTTCATGGTGCTGGGGTTTGAACCCGCGTACCCGCACATGCAAGGCAAGTGTCGTAACCGCTGAGCCACTGCTCCAGCCCCTGGGCTTTGTTTTTATAGAGAAAAAGATGACCATGTTGCAATGAGCTACATAAAGGAAATCCTCTGGTTAGGGCTTCTCCGATTGAAATTTTCATATAATTGTGTTGAAAAGCAAAACCTTTCTTCTCATTGGAAAACTGACCGTGAAGGACTCCAGCGGGTTTCTCTACCAGCAGCTTCTGTGCATGACCTTGAGCTATTGCTCTCTTTTGGCCTTAGAGGCTTCAAGCGGGAGATGAGGATGGATGTTAGATGGTGTTTGTCATGAGGCAGTAAGTTTGGTACGTGGCCCAGTTGTTTGGAGAAGTTCGAATATAGACAGGGAGACCCCACACCCACACAGCGAAGGTTGCAATGCAGGGAAAAGGATTCTAGACGTTGACCTAGTAGTAGGGCTTTCATTTAAGTGTGGTCAAGGAGCGTTGCTGATGCAGCAAGCCCTTCCATGACCACACACAATCCTCTAAATAAGTAAGCCTCACCTCTCTCCTGCTTTTGGCCAAATTTCCAGAACATTCTTCAACTACTATGTCCATGACCTCATCTGTCATCCAATTCTCAGACCCCTGACCTTTGGCTTCCATATCCCCAGTGTCAGGAGCAGTGTTTTCTCCCAAGGTCATTGTCGACCTCCACATTGCCAAATCCCATAGACTCTTCTCAGTCCCAGAAGAGTCAGAAAACCCAATGGTTTTCTACCATTGACAGTTTTCTCTGCTGAAACTGTCTCCTTTCCTCACTTCCAGCACCCCATTATTCCCTGATTCTCCTCAGTTCATTGATTGGCAGTCTTTTCCCTACCTATCCTTTAAATCCACGTTCTGCTTCAATCTGTCCTGAGATGCACACTCTTCCTCTCTTGATAAAACTTTTAACACCACACAAATGCTACGCTCTCCAACCCGTATCTCTAATGGAGAACTCTCTATCCTATGCTGTACTTGATGATTTATCTGGAAGTCTTGTGGCTGCCCCAAAACTATAATTGAAATTCAGTGTATGCCTTTCCCCACAAATATGTTTCCCCATTTTAATGTCATTTCCTAAATAAGAATTCAACTGCAGCAGTTCAGCTGCTGCTCAAGGTAGAAACTTGAGCAAGGTAGAGTTTCCATGGATTCCTCCCACTTCCCCATCCTGTCCCCTGTGCCTGATCAACCATCAGGAGCTATCAGTTCTGTTTGTGTCCTACTCTCTACCTGCTCAGTCCCTGCAGTGGTCTAGGCCCTCATCATCTCTCCCTGAACCTTTGGACAGACCTTGTATGTGTCCAGTCTCTGAGTCTCTCGTTATCTTCCCTACTGGCACCAGTGGGTCCTTTCTCATCCCCAACCTTTATCATGTCATTTTCTGCTCAATATTTCTTGTTGTCTTGAAAAAATTTTTTTTGAGAGATAGGGAATCAATTTTATTTATTTTTCCATCTGGCCTTTGTTTCTTGGACATTTAGTCATGTATGTGGGGCTAGGATTTGAACCCAGGTCGTCGTGCTTGTCAGGCAAGCTTTCCAACTGCAGAGCCACTGCTCCAGCCCTTGTCTTGAATTCTTAGTTGAAGTTGTGCACGCTGTGTTTTTAAGGGTGAGTCTGCGACTTTTTTTGAAATTTATCAAGAAAATAAGATGGATGGATGGATGGATGAAGGGAGTGATAAGCAGAAAGATATGAGATGTACTAGAGGACCTCTTCACTGCCTTAACACACGTACATGTTGAAGGAGTTTCCCTGCCTATATGTTGGCCCAAACAAATGGAGGCTATCCCTGCTATTCAGCCTTTTGTTTGAGTGAGTTCAAAATAATGATGAAAATACTAGAGGACGAGTCAGGAGATGTAGACTGAACATTTCGAAACATTTCATTTTGTTTTCGAAAAATTCCTGATTAAAATGTGCTTTCTGAGTAAGTGATGATAGAGTAGCTGTATCTGCATGCGGGAGAACAAGCGGGCAGATCACACCACTGCTGTTCCTTGGGGTGCCAAAAAGGCTCCCTCTCTATAGCCTCTTCCGCATATGAGATTAAAACGGAAGTAACCTTGAGGTACTTTCATTTGAATAGAATAAAATAGCTGATTATTTTGTCAATAGTGAGCTATTAACATAGAGTTCAGTAGATATGGAGAGGAATTCACTGGAGTCCCCACAATGAAACCACCTGGATTTTAAGCTTAGGAATGAACTATGAAGGCATTTTATGGTAAGGTCTTTTTATGACCTTGTTAGATAAGTGCCTTTGGATGGTGTCCTTTTATACAAAATCTTACCCTTTAGGGAATAGTAATATGGCAAGGACTCAGAGTAAAGAATTTTTTATTTATTTATTTTTTGCCAACAACACAATGCTACAGATATTTGCAATATCTAAAAATAAGAAAAGATTTATTCCACATTGTACACTTCAGCTGTAATCTGGAACTATTTTGTCACAAGAAATCGGAACCAAGCATATCCTAGTTCCAAGCATAATTTGGCCTTATTTTATTATATATGGTTCCAATTTCTTGGAGTGAAATAAGTCCAATTTGTTTCTCGTGAATCCAATTCAGAGTGATCTTTCCAAAGGAGCTTGGCATCAGAGAGTATATGGAGGAATATGCATGGCTATGGGGACTGCAAGAAAGGGATTGGACATTATTACTGAACTGATAATCTGGAATACCTTATGGAGTTGCAAAAATTGTTTTTTAATCACAACCTTCTTTCAGGTGCCTTTTTAACTTTGTGAAAACTCCTTCAGTTGTAAACAACACAGAGAGGAAAACCAAAAACAAGACACCCACCCCATTTTTTATGTCAGCATAAAATATGTACTGTAACAACATTTCAGAAAAATGCGACTAAGCAAATCTCCTTGTGAAGATGTAGACAAAGATGTACTTTTACCAAATGTCAAAATTATGTTGTCAAATTTGATATGCAATGCCACAAAAATGAATCTATCATACAGATTTCCATGGTAGCAGTTCTCTGTGGAAAGAAGTATATTTGGTAAGGGAAATAGTTTTGCAATCAAAGGATTATTGCTTTGGGGGCAAGGAGAATGCCATTCAAAAATAATATTACAGCAGAATATGCTGATAAATATGTAGTTATGTTCCGCACTGCTAATAGAGACTTATGTGCGTTCGGGTATCAACCACAATTTGCATTCTACTATAAACTTTAGCATGAGACTTATGGAACTGGAAGGAAACTTCAGAGTTTGGAGAAAAATAAAAGCAAAGTTTCATAGATAAGAAACTGGAAAAATTAACTGTGCCATTAGAGGCTGATGTTTGGTTCTAAGATGAACTACTAACAATGGAAACTTCTTCCATTGTTTTAAGTCTGGTTAAAACGGCCAGTGCTTAGTGTTGGGCATCCTTTGCCAGCACTCCCAAACTAGGGCAACCCAAGTCCCCAGATCGTCCTCTAGGCACCCTTATTTGCATGTGGTAACATTATGCAGAGAGTGTGGATTTCTGTTTGACCATGGGGAAGGTTCAAATCCCAACTCCCCCACTCATTACATAGATGGCGCTGGATCAACTACTTGATCTTTTGAAGCCTTAGTTTTCCATCTGTAGAAGGCATAGAGAGGAACTGTTACCCTCTTATTGCCCCCTCAAATCTGTTTGTTTGTTTTTGCAGTTCTGGGTGGGTTCAGACCCAGAGCCTTGTGCATGTTAGGCAAGCATTCTGCCGTGAGCTGTACCCCTAGCAGAACTACTATCTTTTAAGTATTCGCATGAAGGCTTCAGTAGATGTTGTTCAGCAGATTCTCAGTAAGTTGGAGCTGTCCTTTCTGAATTAATAGCAGGTCCCCTATTAGTCACCCTTGCTAGGCTGCATTACAGAGCCAGCAGAAAGTTGGAGCTGAAGTCACAAGCAGGTGATGCGCTTTCATGGAAACCTCATTTAGGAAAGGAGGGGTGCTGAATAGCAGCGCCCCAGAACCCCCTGAGCGAGCCCCTTTGTCCTCCCCCAACCTCATCCTGGTGGTTAGTCTTGTGTGTCAACTTGGCTGAGCGATGGCAGCCACTTGCTCCATCAATCACTCATCTAGGTGGTGCTTGGAAGATGTTTTTGTAGACATGGTTGATATCCGATGTCAATTGGCCTAATGTAAAATTGCCCTTGATAACGTGGGTGGGCGCAATCCCATCACTGAAAGCATCAGGGCCAAAACTGAAGATAGAGGAGTAGCTCAGTGTGGAGCCCTTCAGCACGCACGTGTGTGTGTGTGTGTGTGTGTGTGCGCACGTGCACACACACATGTGTAGGTGTGTGTGTGTAGGAATTCTGCCTCAAGCCTGCATCAAGTCTCGCCTGGGTTTCCAGCCTGCTAGCCTGTCCTGTAGATTTCAGACCTGCCAGCCCCTGAAATCAAAAGAAGCTGTTTCTTAACATTTTATTCTGTCTCTGACCTTTTCCTCTCTGTATGAATGTATCCTGTTGGCTTTTCTTTCTGGATTACCTTATCCAATCCCCTACCTCCGAACTCCTGTCTTTCCTCAGATAGATCCAGATCCAGATGTGAAAGGGTTAAAGCCTGGCCTAGCAAGAGTCCAGCCAGGGGTGCACCCTCTGTTCCAGCAAGGAAACAGAACTTATGGAGAGGGGGCCTATTATCCAGGTCCTGGCCTTCTTTTCCTTTGTATGTCAAGCAGATTTCAGGGTTGTTTTTTTTTTCTCAAAAGAAAGTGTGCCGCTGATAAACATTAGTTATGAAAAGGTTTTCTTTCAAACTCAAGGGAAGGAACAAGATAATTTCCCCTGGTTCAGGAAAGCCAGAGTAGAATAAAGCTTCTTGAAATATGAGCTTGATAAAAATAATATTGTCAGTATGAAATAAAAATGAGGACTTGGAGACAGTTTCATTCAAACTCACTTGATCATATATAATACAACCTGAGAAGCCACGTTCGGGGAGGGATTTTAATACTTGGAATTGAATCCAACTGGTGCTTGTGGGTTTAGCTTTCTCTGGCTGTGTGTTGCTCAGCTTTCCATCACTGTAACAAATGCTGGAGCTAATCAACTTATAAAAAGAAAAGGTTTATTTTGGATCCCTGTTTGGAGCGATTGATTGGTGAGTGATTGATTGGTATATGATTAGATAGCACATTGTTATGGAGTGTGTGGTAGAGCAAACCCTATCACTGCCAGGGATGGAAAGAGAGGAAGAAGAGACCAGGGTCCTGCAATCCCCCTTGAGGTCACATCCCACAGTGACCTAAGGATCTCCCACTAAACTCCACCTCTTAAAGCTTCCACCACCTCCCAGTAGCACTACCCTGGGGACCAAGCCTTAGCACATGGACCTTTGGGGACCTTCCAGATCCTAACTCTAGCAGGCAATTTGAATGTTGGAACTGTCACTTTGGCAGGGACTTTTTTTGCTGACCTCAGGGATCAGAGTATGTAGTGGAAGCTGTGGACCTCCCAGCTGGAAATATTTCTCAGAGTTCAGGATGACCTGGCTCTCTCCCACCCCACAAACAAAAAGCATGACTGATGGGTGTTTGGAGGGTCGGTTCCTAGAACACAGATGCTTTGTACAAATAGCATCTGGAGTAGCTGGAACATCCTACCTCATCAGTTTAATAAGGTCATATAATGTTCAAACCAAAGTCACTCTGACAGCCCCTGGTATCAGACTGGAAGAAGCTCAGAGGGTTCCTGTAGTTTCTGGAAGCCTCAGTGAAGGTTAACTCGTCCCATAAATTCATCCTGGTGTGATCCTGTCACACGTGCTGCGTGGTCCAGCCCCAGTTCCCGCTGTGCTCGGTCCTTTCTTTCTGTCTCCTGGAATTTTTTGGATCTCGTGCTCACTTGCTTTGCTTTCACCCCAGCAGTGGGTTCTCGATTTCAGGTCTGCCTCACTTCTGGGAGACTCTGAAGTTTCCTCTACCCTCTTCTCTGTATTCATGGAGGACTTTCCAGGACCCTTCCCCTGGTCCCTGCCCTGCAGAGCAGAGGTGGTCTTGCCCTCCCCAAGTCCAAGTCCACTCTCTGTCCCGCCCAGGATGCTTGAGAAAGCCCTGCTTTGACCTCTAAGGTCAACCAAGACCACTAATGGTGGAGCTTGAGTCAGCAGGCAATTCCCAGGCCGGTCCCTCACCAGAGCCTGAAGAGAGGGGCTGTTCTCTCTCTTGTCCTCCCCCTCCCAGCCCTAGCACAATTCCTGGCACACACATGTTCATGTCTCTCCCTCCTCCTCTCTCCCCAGCGCCTGTCAGTCCTATAACAAAGTCCCCCATTCCTGCAGTCCTCAGACCTACTGCAGAGTCACACACCTGACACAAGGCCCACTCCCCTGCCTTACTGGGTGAAGACAAGTCCTCATTCTGTGGGCTCTGGCTTCCCCCCAGTTCCTGCTGCTCTTCCCCGCTTCCAGAAGCGGAACTGCCTGTCTTCCCATGTCATGCCTCCAGTTCTGCCCTCGGTCAAGAGGCAGAGAAGCTTGCAGAAAAGACCCCATCCTCCTCTGGCGGATGGGAATGGGTATTTTTTGAGCAGGTAGAAAGATGATTGAGTAAAGAAGAAAGAGGGCTTTTTGGCCATGGGGTCTGTACTTGAAATTTCCACGACACTCCTAGCTGGCATCTTCTTTTGGAGAAGAAAGCAGGGACCGGAATGCAGCTCAGCATCCGTGGCTCACTGCTGGGCAGCCCGGGGTCTTGTCCGAGCGATGCCCCCTCTGCATGTGGGGATTAGGTAGCTTTCTGCAGGTTCTTTCTTTGAGAAAATGTTGGAGCTGGTTAATTTGTGTCAGTATTCTTCTTCCTATTCTTCTTCCTTATGTATTTTCACTTTCTTCACAAGGTGGATTTGGGGAGAAATCAACCAGAGGACTGAGTTGTAGAGACATCATGGCATCAGAGCCCAAGCATTTGGGGGCCACAGAGTCTACGGCTGTGTGCATGATTTCAGGTTCAGATGGTCTTATGAGTCCCCATTCCCTGGCCTTCAGAAACTCTGACACTGTCAGAGAGAGGACATTTGTCATCTTTTTTGCTTCCTTCTCATCTCTTGGTCTCCAGCCCAGGGCATGCAGTCTTGTGCTCCAGGAGTGGAGGTTGCTTTCTGTCTGGCCCATCTCCATGGCCCTTGTTCCTTCCTAGCCGGTGGCTTTGGAGCATCCACCTTCTCGCCCATCCGAGTCCTCTCTCTTTTATGCACCTTTATCTCTGGCTGGTTACCACTGTCAGACACCACTTGTCTTTCATTCTTCTACCCACGGCTGGGAACTTGATGGAGCTTTCATTTTACCATGTGGCAGGCAGCATCAAGATAAATGAGATGGGAGGGGGGGAGGCAGTGGCTCAGCAGTTACGGTGCTTGCCTGGCATGCGCGAGGATGTGGGTTCAAACCCCAGCACCATGTACACAACAAAGTGTTGGAGCAACGAAAGCCACATGAAAAACTAAATAAAACTGATTTTCTCTCTCTCTCTGTCCTTCTCTCTCTTTAAAAAAAACAAAATAAAAAAGATAAATGAGACAAAATTATTATTACCAAATCAAACACTGGTTAAAAAAAATCAAGCAATTGAGCCATTAGGAAGAGGAACAAAATGTACAAAGGGGGACGTCACCCTCTAAATGCTCCCAGAGGATGTCACTTTTAAAATTCTGACAGAGACAATAAGAAGCTGGTCCACCCTAACTCTCACCCCAGGTCAGATTCTAGAAGCATCCATGCTTTCCAGAAGCGTCCATGCCAAGCACTGCCTGGGTGAGTCACTCAGTGCTGCAGACTCTGAGGTGGAGATTTCCAGAGGGAGCTCCAGCACCTTACAGTCACGTGCTGCTTAAGGAAGGGTTGTGTTCTGAGAGGTGTGCTGTGGGGTTGTCACTGTGTGAACCTCATAGCGTCCACTTATACAAATCAAGCTGGCATGATGCAGCCTGGCACAGTGGCACACGCCTATAATCTCAGCTACTCTGAAAGCTGAGGCAGGAGGATCTCAAGTTTGAGGTTAGTCTGGGCAATCCTCTCTAAAGAAATAAATAAAAAGTGCTGGGGTTGTAACCTCTGTGCTCTTGAATGTGCAGGCTCCGGTTCTGTGTGGTGGGCAGGAGGGTTGATCAGGAAGTTTCTGAAGAGCCATTTCACTTCTGCCCCCATGCATTATGATCTTGCTGCCTAGGAAGACCTGTTAAATGCCACCAACGCTTGGTTAATTTTAAACAAATCTCCCCTGTGTAGCCGATCATCTCTCACGGCCACAGTTAGCCTCTACTCTCCATGTCCTGCTGCATTTGCGTGGCTCATCCCTAACCCATTTGCCCTCTTAACTGGCACCCAGGAGTGCCGCAGGTCTCTAGGGGGGACGCTCGAGGGGTGGCCCCTTCTTCCTCTGCAGTTCTATGGACCGCTCCCGCTCCCATTCTGCACTTCCAGCTCCTGCCTTAGATGCCTGGAGGAGTCAGGCTTGCCCGGGTGGCACTCTTCCTCCCTGCCTTCCTCTGACTTTCAGACTTGGCTCTCCGCTGCATGATGGGTGGCAGAATGTGCTTCCTCAGCTCTGCACTTCCCGCTGCAGGAAGGAGGAAATCCAGGAGTTGGTGCTTTCTTCTTGGCTGACAAAACCGCTGCTCTGCTTGCTGCAGGGGCCACAGGATCCCCTTGTCCTGCACCCACCCTGGGTTCCTCTTCCCTGTGTGTACTGCTCCAGGAAGTTCCAAAGCTGCTGATTGCTCTTGGAGGGCTAGCGGCACTGAAGGTGGCCCTTTTCCAAATCTACTTTGTCTCTCCTATTCATTCACAAGTTGCTCGTCGAAGGTGTCAAGGTCTTCCTGGGCAGGTCTGTGCATCCTGTGACCTTGGACTCCTGAGGGATGTCCTATTGCCCCAGTGTTGTCCAACTCATTTCCTTGTCCTTCCTGCTCAGTCCTCGTGCAGGTTCAGGACGGGAAATGGCTGCTGACAGCTGGCAGGTGTGACTTACATCTCAGATGATGGGAGGACCAGACTGGGGCCCAGGAGGTGGGGGCAGCGGGGGTGGTGGCAGACTTATTTCCCCGAGGTGGGGAAAGACAGAGCCACGGTGGTAAATTCCATGAGGTGTCGAGACAATGCAAGAACCCCACTGCCTGGGTGCAGAAAGCTCTGCCTCTGGCCCTGGAGCCTGAGCTGTACCCCCTCCCCTTAGAGGCTTCGTGATTGCCACCAGGAAGATGAAACCCTGATCCCTGACACCCTGCTCCTTTTCCAGGGAAAGGGGTAGCAGACCACAGGCTTTCCCCCAGCACCTGGTGGCAGGAAATGAGCTTCACATTCCTTCTCAAACCATGAGAAAATCATCTCTGGTGCTTACACGCTCAGCGTATCTTGAGACTACTGATGGCTCCTGGGTGGCTATCCGCCTGCTCCCCTTCCTGCAAGACCTTCTTCCTTCCATCCTGCTCTTTCTTGCTTTTACTGTCCCTTCTTTCCTCCTGCATCCTGACCCTGTCTGTCTCTGTTCTCTCCCTCTCTTGTGTCTTCCCCCAAGGGTTTGATTCTGTCCAGGGATGGGAAGAGGGGGGTTCTGGAGCCAATGTGGGCAAAGTGAAAGACAGCTCTCCTGGAGTTTTCTTTCCTGGCTTTTCAGTCTTCTTTCTACATAAATGGATGATCAGAGAGGACAGATTTCGCAAATAAAAATAATGATTTGCCCAGTATGTTTGAATTTTAGACAAACAGCAAATAAAATTTCTAGTACAAGTACGCCCAGGCATTTTCTGGGGGATAAACTTGATATTACAAAATGAGCTCTCATTTCCCTGAAACCCAAAGGTCACTGGTGTCTTGCTGCATGTCTGACCATCCTCTCCATGGCCCAGGCCTGTGGTTGCTGGTCTTCCAGCTGTCTCCCTCCTTTTTTCCTCGGCAATTGGGTCTTCTTGATGTGAAGTAATCGATTTCTTTTCTTTAGGCAGTTAGTTTTTCTTCTCATGCTGAGCCTCATCACAGTCAACAGAGCCAATGGTCTGGTGGTCATGGTCTGGCTTAGGGCAGTAAACTCTGGGTTGAAGCACAGGAAGGGTCTCCCTGCGCAGAGCACCCATACAGTGGCCGCCTTGTGTCAGGCGCTTTGGATAAATCACTGCAGGTCATATCCACACAAGCCGCCCCTACAATTATTCCTGCCCTTGAGCAGGTTAGATTCAGAGCTTAAGTCAACTGCTCAAAGCAGGCTCAGTTTCACTTTTCTCTGAATCCCACACTTCTCCCTCTTCAGGTGCCCGCCTGCGTGTCTCCTAAAGAAAACTCAGTGCAGAGAATGGATCCAGCTCACTTCTCCCTCAGCATAGAGCCATTTCCTCATGGTCCTAAAGTTGACTCACTCTGGGTCCCCTGGCGGGAATTTCCAAAGGTCACTTCTGTCTGGTGACCACATCTGTCTGCCTTGGGGGGAAACTGAGTCCTTGGGGATACCTGTTCTGATTGGAGAAACCTGTGAGGAGCACTCTGGATTTGAGGAGCAGGCAGGCTCCGTGGGTTCCTGGTCCAGTACCTTCTAGAAATGTGTTGACTTGGGTGGGGATGCCAGGAAAGAATGGCCCCCACCAGCTGTTTCTTCCTGGCTCATTCGTCTGAAGCTCTGGCCCCTGGGTCCGGTTCTCCTTCCTTTGGACTCTTCCTTCGTACCCATTTCATTTCCCTCCCAAGTCCCTCACCAAACCTCTCTTTCTGCTAGTGTCAGGAAAGTGTCCTCAGTGACACTGAGTTCTCTTAGAATGCCGTCTTTGCTTTCAGGTCCCTTGGAGACAAGATCTTAATACTTAATATCTGTTTCCCCCAAGGCCGGGTCCTCGTTGTTCTGCATCTTAAAATTCTGCAAACATTTTCCTCCTTGGTGCGGGTACTCTCTTCCTGTAAGCCATAAATAGAGACCAGGAGATTTCAATGGGCAGGGAACTTCCAAAAGAAAAAAAAGAAAAGAAAAAAACAGGAGGAAGTGCCGGCCTTTGTCATCACCTGATGCAAGTTTGCTCCCCGAATGGGGAATTTTCCAAGGACTCAGAGCTGTGACTTTATAGAATTGATGTGGTGGAAAAAGGCACGCTTCCCTGGCAAAATGTCCCTGTACTCTCTTCTGCTCCTCTGAGTTTTGCCTCTGAATACACAAAACCCATATTTGTGACTGCCAGGAGCCTTCCTGGGAGGGAGCAGGCATTGCAAATCACTCTTTCACAGCCAGTTAACAGGGAGTGTCTTTCTCACTTTGAGTGGAGAACGTTGTTTTGGAGGCAGTGAATTGTGATATCAGTTACCCTTCAGTCTCTTTGCTTGTGATCCCTCGGTTGGAAATTGGTGCTCTTAACAGTGGGACCTCTGGGGTCTCTGGGGCTTTGCAGCTAAAAATCTGGGAGTCATCTGCCTTGGAAGGTAGAGAGAGAGAAAAGTGGATTCATAGAAGTCCCTTTTGTTTCATTTTTGGTGCTGGGCAATTTAAAAAAAACGGGGGAAGGGACTGTGGTTTTTATTAAAAATATTTTATGTTAGAGAATTTTAAAGTGGTTTTACCCTAATAAAATGTCTTTTAGAAAGTTTAAAACTGAATGCATAAGGGTCATGACCGTCTGCTTCGTTACAGGGGCTGTGCTTGGCCTAGGAGCCCCTGAGCCTGCGCTCCCACTGTGAGACCCACCCTGTGGAACACCCTTGCCTTATCAGATATCACGCTGTGAAAGCTCCCAGCTACATCCAGGTGGCATAGAGAAGCTTCAGTTCAGGGAAATGGTTCTTGGCGAACCTTCTTCCTAACATTGAACTTATTACTGGGTGTCAGGTTTTGATAAAAATAATTTTAACACTTAAAAACACACTATTTCTTGAGTCTTCTCTTTGGTGGTTTTCTGACATTGTTATTCTGACCTCTGTAGGCAATCAGTTATGAGGAATTATTTGACAACTATTTGACAATTATTTGCAAAGGAGAATAGCCATTGGCTCTGATCTGGGGGATCCCTGGTAAGTGCTACAGCCTAAGGGGTAAAGCCGGGTGCCCTTCTGTCCAAGTGTACGGCTTTGGATCTTGTATTTCACATGAGGGGAAGGATTCTTGGATTTGCGAGGGCATGGTTTTAATTCAGCAATCTGCCCCGTTGACACAGGGTTTGGCCTATTTCTGTCTTATAAATCGATGGGGCAGAGTGGAATGGGGATAGCTTGAGCTCTGTAGTTTCCAACTTGCATAGCTTAGAGGTCTTGAACACGAGGCGGGAGGGTGGGATGGTGGACTTGTGCGCTCGAACCAAACAGATCCAGACTGAGAGGCAACTGTGTTCAATTGCTATCTCGCCTCGGCAAGAGACTCTATGTTTCATTGCTGCATTTAGAACATGGGCACAAAGATGCTAACAATAATTGCGCTCTCCCTCCCACCCTGTCTCTAAACACCAGCAAATCCGGGCGGCTCTGTCTTCCAACTATGTGCTGAAGCCTCACCGCATCCCCCCCATGTCCTCTACTGCCACCTCTGCTCAAGTCTCCACCATGTGCCCCCTGCATTACTGCACATGTCCTTGCATGGATCACTGTGCCCCACAAAACAGCTGCCAGAGTGTTTCTTTACAAAGATGAGCTAAAATCTGAAGTGCCTTCCCATCTACTCAGAGTAAAGCCACATGCTTGCCATAGCCTAGAAGTCCCTTTTCAATTTGGTTCCTTCTTAAGTCTCTGGCCTCACTTTAAAATACTCTGTTTTTTTTTAATTGAATTTTATTTTCTTTAGTACCAGAGACTGAATCCAGCTGCACTTAACCATTGAGCCACTTCCCCAGACCTTTTTATTTTGGAACAGGGTCTTGCTAAATTATTCAGGCCCTCACCACGTTGCTGAGGCTGGCTTTGAACTTGCAATCCTCCTGCCTCAGCCTCCTGTGCCTGTGGGATTACAGGTGTGCATCAATGCACCCTGCAATACTCTGTTCTTGGTCCAACCGTCTGGACCTCTTTGCTACTCCTAGAACACAGTAAGGGTGCTCCTGGCCCAGAGAATTGCACTTGCCTAGAATGTTCCTCCCCACATTCCCTTCCCCAGGACAGACACCTCACTTGCTGCTCCAAGGCCATCTGGTCAGTAGGTTCTGATTGACCTTATTCTTCCTAGAGTTTGCTTTTCTCACTGTCTACGCAGGTATCCGTCATCTCTCTCCAACCCCGGGATGCCAGCGCCATGAGAGCAGGGCCATTGCTGCCCATTTCCATGTCTCTGTACCTGGAAGAGTTGCCTGGTGGATTAATGTTTGTTAAATAAATGGATCTGCTTCACAGAGTTGTTTAAACAATTAAATGATATATGCTTGGCACCAAGCCTTATACATGGTACGATTGTAATAAATGTTAGTCATTATTATTGTTACTGCAGAGGTTAATAGTAAGAAATTCACTTAGGAGTGGAAAATAGGAATTGAACTGTAGCTAACTGATGGTAGAAACTCGTCCAGACCCTTCTGTCGGGGCTGGGTTGTCTTCACAATTGCTCACTGATGTGACCTTTTCAATGGTAATACACAGGAAATGGAGAAGGACAGAAACTGAGCTCGAAGGACACACTAAAACTATTGCCTCAAAAAGTTTGGCTCTGCAGGAGTAAGTATCTCTAAGCTACAGAGGCTGGCACTACAGGTAGACTGAGGTCGCAGAGCCGGAGATCTATTGGAGGGAGGCACTGAAACAATGGATCCAGTGTCCTGCATCTAAGAACCGTGGGAGACTCCTTAGAATCAGCAGCTCACTGCTCTGTCACAAACCATCCCCACACTCAGCAACTTAAATTGTATGATTTCTCACGGTCCTGCGGTGAGCTGAGACGTTCTGCTGTCCTTGTGGTTCATTCATCCGGAGGCTGGCTAGGGCTGGGACATCCAGGAAGGTCACTGTCTGGGGTCCTTGAGCTGGCTTTGGTGGCCTTGCGTCTCCTGCATGTAACTTCTCAGAGCTCTCTCATCGCTCAGTAAGTGGCCTGACCTCAGCAGCTTTACCTGGTGGCCAGCCGTGGCATGGCCTCTTACCTAGACCTATACCCTGTACATTCTGTTTGTCAAAGCAGGTCACAGTGGCCAGGAAGGGCCCACTGCCGGCTGCAGGGAATGAACACACATTGTTGGGGCCCATCTTTTCAGACCCACTACCATGCCTTTGGCTTGCTCCCTGCCCTTCCTGAATCTTCCCTCCTCTGGGGGAGCTGAATTCTCAGCCTTAGCACCCAGGTCTGTACCAAAGTCCCCACCATCTTTTAGGAAGAGCACAATTTCTCTCTTGTCTTAAAAAAGGAAACTTAATTATTTGATTATAAGTTGTTACTTGGGAGCTGTGTATTCTGTGGTTTACGAATATTTTCTTTTAGGTTTCATAAGCCGTTCTTGAAACCACCCTCTCCCACCCCCATGTCAGCCTCTGGCCAAGCTCTTTAATATCTCTAATATTTTAACTCTCACAACAACCTTAATAGGGCTTGGTTGATTAAAATGGAAGCTATTTTTTGGACATGGGTGTCATTTACTGAGAGTCACATGCCTAACAAAGCTCAGAGTCGAGGGTCCTCGTCTGCCTCTCTTGCTCTGCCTTACACTCCTGTTCCAGGACACTCAGCCTCTCTCATCTCAGTAAAGAGAATCCTAATGGAGGAACAGAGTTAGGGAATGACACCAGTACTTATTCTGTTTAATTGAAAAGAGCCGAGGATCATTTAATGTTCAAAGAAAGGAGTTTACCTGTATGTAGGTTTTTGAAGCAAAGCTGTAGACTTTGGAAGAATTTTACTCTGGATATCCTGGATGCTGTGAATTAAATAAGTTTTGACTCTCAGGTAGGTAAGAGCAGGGTTACCTGTGACTGACAGAACACTCTGAATGACGATTACTGGAATAGGAGGATATGTGTTTCTGTTTCATTCAAGGAACACAGGGCCAGCTTGGCTGTCTGTGAAGATGACGCAGCCACTCCTTCCCCCACGCTACTCAAGGACCAGCAGCCCTGCAGGGCTGAGCCACTCAGCAGTTTCTAACCATCAGGAAGGAGGGAGGGGGAATGGAGGAACCCTGCTTCCCTGGAGACCCTTCTGGTCTGCTCACATCCGATTGGCCAGCAACGGTCACAAGCCACACTGGGCTGGAAGGCAACTGGGCCACACACCCCCAAAAAGGCTCTGTTACTCCAGAGGAGAGGTCCCAAGGGACGGCAGCAGATGTGGTATGCAGAGTGACATTTCAATCAGTGTGTGAAGCCAGCCTGAAAGGTTGGATAAGTTATTACTCCAGGATGAGTAAGAAAGTCACTAGCTTCTCGTTCCAGGTGCTCATTTTTATCACCAGTAAACCACACCAGCGCTGTTTCAGACCTGGGGTGTGGTGCAGTGTTATTGGATGCTTAAATTTAGGTGTTTTGACAAAGTGTTCTTTGGTTTGATTTTTGTTTTTGTTTTTTTTTTTTAAAGGAGAAGTCTGTCCAGTGTCATCTCAAGATAAACCACAACTTTGGCATAAGGTGTCCTATTCTGTTCAGGACAGAAGAATGTGACACAGTGCCACTAGCCAATGACGGTTTAACCTCAACCCCCCTCAACAAGGAGGAAACAAATAGGTCTATTTTGGATGAATGTGTCCAACAAAGCTATGGATTGCAAGCCATGATGTGTAACGATAGACGCATTATCTCCAAGGCTTGCAGAGTCAGCAGTGTTTGAATAAGATTGCGTGTCACATTTTCTTGTTGCTGTGACCATCAAGACTTAAGGCTGCATAGATCGTGTAGATATTTAGGAGCTGTGTTGGTACAATACCTTGTAAGGCTTAGCTTGGCGTCCACATGATACTGTGTGCTTTGCAGGAGTGCTCGAAAGCTTAGGTGCTTTCTCTGTTTTCCTAGTGTGAATAACACAGTGGGGGACAGATGGCAGCTTAGCTAGACTTTGAATGAGGAGTAGGATTTGGATAGAGAAGAGGGAAGTAGAAACCATCTGGCTCAGGTAGAGCTTTGGAGTTGATGAAGGCTTTCCCACCTGTAGCCCAGGCAGAAAGGGAGAAGTGTTTCAGGCAGAAGGGAAGGACCAGGAGGGCATGTTGGCTGGCAGGTTGTGAGAGATCCTAAACGCCGGAATAACAACCCGGTGCTTTGTTCAGTTAATAATGAGGAACAAGGGGAAAGCAGGAGCCTGGGGAGGGACCGTCTTCCTGCTCCCACCTCTGGCAGAGAAGCAGTAAGGGAGACAGAGGGAAGTATCTGCTTAGGAATAAGGACAGCAGGGCAGAGTGCCTTGGAAGTGAGGATGCAGAATCAGGAAGGTGGGGTGGGTGTTACCAAGCAGCAAAAAGTCTCATAGATTTGAAGGTGCAGGAGAAACGAGAAAAAGCGATGGCTGGATGCGGTCAAAGCTCCCAGCTGACTCGGGAGAGCTCATGTTTCAGGGCTGCCGGAGGGTGTCAGGGAAGAATGGACGCTGAGGATGCCCAACGGCAGGTGGAGGCCACAGAGCCACTCATAAGCCAGGAAGGAAGGAGTTAAAACAGCTCCTGAGATGGGGAGAAAGACAGCAGCTAGAGAAAGGCCTGGAATAAAATGCTGGGAAGAACAAGGATCTGAAGCGTAAGAGGCTGGCTGTCCTCAGGGTTGAGAAACTCTTCTGGGGCTTGGTGGAAATGGCTGGGAGGGGCGGAGCTTTGGGACTTTCTGGGGCACTGCTGGGTGGGAGGGGGCGGGAGTCCCGGGACTGGAATGCAGCAGCAGGTTTCTGGTCAACGTGCATCGTGAATGGGAGCAGAGTTATTTCTCCATCAGCTTTCCGCCTCCTGGAAGCAGAGCAGATAAAAGTGGGTGCCTACCCCCTGTTGGTGACGGGCGTGTTGGACTTGACCAGGGCCTTAAGGAGGCAAGGCAGCCTGTTGGCAGCGTGCCCTTGGGAGGGCAAAGACAGGATGGGAGCTTCCTGCCCCACTTCTTCCTTGGAAGGGATCCTGCAATGCATATTTAGTAATCGTTTTGCAAGCGTCTCCAGGAGAGTATTTTATTTCACAAGAGCAGATGTTGAAGCAGGATTGGTTCCCTGTGGCCACTGGCCTCCCCTGTTCTGTGGCCCAGGTGAAGTGCTAATGGGGTACTAAAGCAAATATGTGGGGGAGTGGGTGGGTCAGTAGCCTGCTGCAACCTGGGGCTGAGCGTAGCAGTGTCCCCCATACCTGCGTTTGGACAGTAGCTAGAATCTCTCTTTGATTTCTTTGTTTCTTTCTCTCTCTCTCTTTTTTTTTTTTGGTACCAGGGATTGAACCCAGGGGCACTTAACAACTGAGCCTCATCCCCAACCCTTTTTATGTTTTGTTTTGAGATAAAGCCTTGCTAAGTTGCTTAGGGCCTTGCTAAATTGCTGAGGCTGGTCTTGAAATTGTGATCCTCCTGCCTCAGCCTCCTGAGCCACTGGGTAAGTGTGCACCACTATGCTTGGATCTTTTTGTCCTTTCTTTTAGTTTGGCTTGAAGCCTTGACCCACAGGACAGCGTGGGCATTTTTATATAATCCAGATGACCTTGGCTTATTGCAAAAGCAAAGTCTGTAGATACAGAAGTTGGATTTAGAAAGCAGAGTGACTGTGTTCCACATCCGGAGCAGATACGAGGGGTCCACAGGCAGCCCACAGCATGGGTGTGAAATCCTCTGGGTGCCCTGGCTTCTGGTTGACCTTCAGAGAAGAAAAAATGAACAACAGAGCCAGAGGGGAGAAAATAAAAGGTGGGACCTCCATGTGAGTAGACACCTGCAGACACCTGTCGTCTCCTCCTGCTCTTCCTCTCACGCTCAGTTGTCCTCTGATGGGGACTCAAGCACAGCACTGCTCTCAGGCTCTTGTTAAATAGTCACTCTGCTGCACAGAGCAGATTTGATGTGGGCAGGTGAATCTGAGTTCAAGGCACAGGACAGGAACCCTGTGTCCCAGGTGCAAAACATCTGTGCCAGAGCTGAGCCAAGTCTTCATGAAATCCACTCCTCAGAGCAGTCTGGCCCCGTCTCCCCTTCCCCAGTTGGGCGTGTAGGAGTGGGAGCTGGTCTCATTTGCATTTCTGCAGGACTCTGATTACCAAATGAGCAGCAAGTGTGGGACTGGGAACCACAGCGAGTCTGAGGAGCCCCGTGCTTCAATGGAGACTTGATCCCTGAAATCAGTCACCTGCCAGCCGACAGTGGGTGGCATCTCGTATACTGTGGCTTATACATCGTGTTCAATCTATGTCATCTCCAGGAACTCAGAGCTTATTCCCTGCAGCCAGAGGGTGGGATGTTAGAAATCTGAGTCGTTGCTTTGGGAAGTGTGATTTTTTTCCCTTGAGCCCTGTGTTAGATCATCTGAGAATTCCAGATGGTTCCCACCAGGAACAACCTTGGACGCTCTTGGAAGGCAGCTGCTTTTAGGCAATTTTCCTGGAACCCGAGGGCTGAGATAACTGGTATCATGAGCGATAAGGCACAAGGTTAGGCGTGAGTCTTACCCAAAGCTTGACTTCCATCTGTTGTGTGACCCTGAATGAATCCCTTCGCTCACTCACTGTGGAGCTGTTTGCTGGTGGAGCTCACAGAGGTGCCAGAGACTGGGGGATGCCTCTTCTGGAAAGGGCTTTGAACTCCTTGCACTGAAAAGCAAGCTGGAGGATGCTCAGTGACCACGTTCAATTATGTTGTAATTGTTCCTTTAGGCTCCACCAGAGCCCAGAGCCCCCACGCCAGCTCTCGGCTCAGGGTGCAAATTCCTGCGTGGAAATTCCAGCTCCCTCAGACCCACAGGTCTGTCTTGGCTCCTGTGTTGCTCTAGCTCTGCTTCTTGGGTCAGGGGACATTTAGCTTGATTTGCTTTGCTCTGGGTCAGGCTGGATGAAGTCAGATCTCCAATCATTTCTGGGGAGGAGCGGAGGCTCAAAGGCAGGTCTTCAGCAACTTAATCACCCTCAGTTGCAGGAAAACCAAAGCCTGGATTTGAATAAACGTTTGTGCATCTACACAGCACGCCTCTCGGCTCTCAGAAGTCTTCTAAGGCAGAGTTCCTATGATGTCCTTTTTTTTTTTGACCTTGGCTAGAAAAGGGTGATTATTAGGAAACCCCAGACCTTTTCTATTTCTTTTTCAGATGTGTTCTGTGTTTAATAACTGTTGGGTCTGATCTGCCATATTGTCTTGTTTTGTGTCGAACCTGTATCACAGAGAGACTAAAAACCTCAGACCAACTCCAAAGTCAACCCAGGATGCTTCCTGTTCCAAGCAGCATAGTTATTTTTCAGAGAAAAGGAACCTTGAGACACTGACTGTTGCTTCTCTCCTGCAAATCTGGCTGCGTAATCACCCTGCGTGACTACTAACAGGGCTAATAACTGCCTGTTCTCATCTGCCAACTTGTTCCTGATGCAGGTCCAGTTAGTCACATTCCTGGCATGACTTTGGAGGTCACAAGGAGATGGGCTGTCCTGTTTCCATTGTCCCTTGACATTTCTTCTCCTCCCAGCTATTCTAAGCCTCGCATCCTTTTGGCCCCCAAAACATCTGGGAACAGGCTCCTTTGATCACAGCCTCCATTTCCCCTTCTCTTGTCCACTTGACATTTTGTCTTACGTTGTTTTTTGCCTCTGTCACTTGCCTGAAACTGCTCTGGCAAAACTCAGCGAGGATCTCCTTGCTAATCGGATGATTTGGGTAGGCATTTCTAACCTGTGGGTTCTGAAAGCAGATGGAGAAAATACTTTACCTTTTGTTAACTTCTAACTGAAATTAGAATTTCCTTCAATTATGGATGCAGGCAACAAAACATAGTATTAATATCACAGCTATTGTGGATATTTTTTTTTGTACTGGGTATTGAACTCAGGGATGCTTTACCACTGAGACATACCCCACAGTCCTTTTTATTTTTTATTTTGAGACAAATTTTCTAAGTTGCCCAGGCTGACCTTGAACTTGTGATCCTCCTGCCTCGGCTTCCCAAGTGGTTGGGATTACTGGTGTGCACCACTGCACCCAGCTAGTGTAATGAATAAATATTTAAATAACTATCAGGGATGCAAGGCTGGTTCAAAGTACACAAATCAATAACTGTGATCCATCACTAAAACAGAAGCAAGGATAAAAACCACGTGACCATCTCAATAGACACAGAAAAGGCTTCAACAAAATCCAACATCCTGAAAACACTGGAGAAGCTAGAGATTAAAGGATTTTACCTCAACATTGTAAAGGCCATTTATGACAAACCCATAGCCAGCATCATACCAAATGGAGAGAAATTGAAAGCATTCCCATTAAACTCAGGAACAGCTCTCAGCACTCCTATCCAATACAGTTCTCGAAACACTAGCCAGAGCAATCAGGCAAGAGAAGGAGATCAAAAGGATATGAATAGGTAAACAAGAAGTTAAATTACTCTATTTGCTGATGATATGATCCTATATCTAGAAGACCCAAGAAACTCCACCAAAAGACTACTAGAGCTTATCAATGAATTTTGCAAAGCAGCAGGATACAAGATCAATACTCATAAATTAAGAGCTTTTCTATACTTCAACAGTGATTTGGTTGAGGATGAAAACCATTCCAATCCCGATAACCTAAAAAAAAAAAAATTGGGACTTAAGACAAGGAAGATTACAGAACATTGAAGAAAGAAATAGAAGATCTGAGAAGATGGAAAGATATTCCATGTTCTTGGATCGGCAGAATTATTGTAGTCAAAATGGTAATTCTGCCAAAAGCATTATACAGATTCAATGTAATCCCCATCAAGGTACCGACGACATTCGTCGGAGATATAGAAAAATCAATTCTTAGATTCATTTGGAAGCATAAGAAACCCAGAATAGCCAAAGCAATACTTAGCAAAAAAGCAAATCAGGAGGTATCAAATGCCTGACCTGAAACTATGCTATGAAAGTATGGTATTGGTATCAGAATAGGCATGAAGGCCAACGGAGCAGAATAGAAGATAGAGACAAGGGGTTGGGGATTTAGCTCAGCGGCAGAGCGCTTGCCTAGCACGGGCAAGGTCCCAAGTTCGGTCCTCAGCCCTGAAAAAAAAATAAACAACAATAAAGAAGATACAGAGACAAAACCATAATTCTATAGCCATCTGATATTTGACAAAGATGGCAAAAATATAACTTGGAGAAAAGACAGCCTTTTCAACAAATGGTGCTGGGAAAACTGGATAGCAATGTGCAAAAAAATGAAATTGGATCCATAGCTCTCACCCTGCATAACATTCAAACCAACATGGATCAAAGACCTAGGAATTAAACTGCCACCATACAGGAGCTGGCACCGGCTTTCTTAATGAGACCCACATTAGCCTAAGTAATACAACCAAGAATCAATAAGTGGGATGGTATTAAACTAAAAAGCTTTGGCAAGGCTAAGGAATTAATGAAGAACGTGAAGAGAGAACCTACAAAATGGGAGAAAATCATAACCAGCGGCCCCTCTGACAGGGGTGTAATATCTAGGATATACAAAGAACTCAAAAAGCTTAATACCAACATCACGAATAATCCAATCAATAAACAGGCAAAGAGCTATCTTTAGCAATCAGGGAAATGCAAATCAAGACTTCATTAAGATTTTACCTCATTCCAGTCAGAATGGCAAAGATCAAGAATACAGACAACAACAAATGCTGGAGAGGGTGTGGGGAAAAAGAAATCCTTATACATTTTTGGTGGGACTGTAAACTAGCACAACCACTCTGGAAAGCAGTATGGAGACCCCTCCAAAAACTAGGGATGGAAACACCCCTTGACTCAACTATTCCACTTCTAGGTATTTCCCCACAAGATATAAATTCGGCATACTACAGTGACACAGCTATGTCAATGTTTATGGCAGCACAATTCATAACAGCTAAATTGTGGAATCAACCCAGATGCCCATCATTGGATGAATGGATCAAGAAACTGATATATACTTATATCAATTATTTAAAAAATGAAACCTTGGTCTTTGCTGGTAAATGGATGGAGATGGAGAAAATCCTGCTGAGTGAAATTAGCCAAACCCAGAAACTCAAGGGTTAAGTGTTTCCTCTTATATGTAGAAGCCATAGTATAATATAGGAAAGAGTGAGAGAGTAGTAAGTTTAGACAAGGGACTCATGAAACATGGATTGCCAATTGAACAGAGGGCAACCTTGCAGGCTAGGGGTTGGCGGGTGGGAGACGTGGAGAGGGGATGAAGATGGGGAGGGTTTTAACGGAGCCCCATTTTGACCCTCAGCCACCTGATTTCTGCAGACCTCTTACTGTGAGCTCCCTTCTGCTTTGCTCACATGATAGGACTCTTTTTCCCTGCTACTTTTTATTGCTCTTTCATTACTTCTTCCTTAGTTCAGGACTCACATCCGAGACTTTCCTGTGATCCTGTTCTTTCTCACTCCCCCCAAGTAGTGAAAAACAAGAGAGGGCAAAAGTCATGCTATAAGCTGGCAGTGCTGTAGGGGTAGAGAGGAGTAGGTGGGCTGTTGCCATGCCATCTGCTGTGTGCCACAGGACACTTAGGGGACACTTGAAGAAATACCTAATCCAGCCTTGTTAAGTGGGAAAGGCTTGCCATTGGAGGTGGCAATGTCCTGAAGGCATTGTCCTGGAGGGCAAAGTAGGGTTACTAGGCTTGATGGGGGGAGCCAGGTGGTGGCTACCAATGATGGGTCAGATGGAAGGGTGGCCAGAGTTCGGGGTGCTTTTGAAACCGAGTGGAAAGTAGCCACCAAAGGGTTTTAAGAGCTGTGTTTTAGAAAGATTGCTCTGGCTCAAAGGAAGATGGATTGGAGGACGGAGGTCTAGAGGGGACAAGTTATGAGGCTGAGAGAGGCTGCCCTGGGCTCACTGCTGAAAATACCACATGTCCACCCTGTGCTCACTCTGCTGCTTCCTGACATGCCCTTCCACCACAGCCAATGCTCCTGAACCTCGGGGTCCATCTCCTCTCTCGAGTCCCCGGACTTCACCGCTGTGCTCTTGGAGGAAATTAGAGTCTTTTCCCTTAATGCATCTGGTTCATACCTCTTCCTCGAGTTTCTTGAGGGCGAGAACTGATCCTTCCTAAGCTTTGTATCCCTAGCGCCTAACATATTGCTGGATCCTAGAAGATCTTTGGAATGAGCCATACTAAGCGAGGGACAGTACACAGAGGTTATAGATTTGGTGCACAGACACGTGGCAAGGACAATCTGAGAAGTCCCCCAGAGCTGTCCACAGAATCGCTGAATCTCAGGACAAGAAGGTCATCTAGTAGTCCTTATGCTTCTTTTTATTTATTTTTATTTATTTTTTTTTTTAAAGAGAGAGGGACAGTGAGAGAGACAGAGAAAGAGAGAAACAACTTTATTTAGTTTTTCACATGGCCTTAGTTGCTCCAACACTCAGTTGTGTACGTGGTGCTGGGGTTTGAACCCGGGTCCTCGTGCTTGCCAGGCAAGCGCCGAAACCACTGAGCCACCGCTCCAGCCCCCCTTATGCTTCTTTTTAAATATCTTCTTTCCCTTCCTTCTTGCCTGCCTTCCTTCCCTCCCTCCCTCCTTTCTTTCTTTCCTTTCTTTCTTGCTGTCTTTCACTCTCTCCTTCCTTCCTTCCTTCCTTCCTAATAGGGAGAATCTGCGTGTATGTACCTTGTCCTGCCATCAAATCCTTTGTATATACCTTTCTGCTACCAGCCCAGCTGCTGCTATGGCCAGAATTCGGTGGGGGGTTCAACTTTTAGTAAAATGGATTTCACAGTCTTTTGATTTTAGTGGAGAAGAGATTTCCTTCCAGGATGAAACAGAAGAGACTACAAAAAGGGGACTGGATCTCAGCCAAGGAAAATTGTAGGTTGACAGCCACACCCTTGGGAGACCAGACCCAGTGGTGGCTTGCACTTGCCTGTGGCCAGCTGCCCTTGGGGTGAGTGTGGGGGCACCGGCTGTCCCATCATAGGGATTTCACTGTAAAGCTGGACAAGCTCTTGAGGGCTTCTATCACTGGTGGAGGGGTTGAGGAGGTGACCCCTCATCTAGATCTCAGGTTCTAGATGACACAGAAGGAAACCGAGGCATTATACTATTGCTATGTTTCCCAAGGGATTTCAAAGTGGGAAAAATGTGAAATGTTCCAATTCATTGCTCTTTATGCAGATGGAACAGACACCAGGGAACCCTGGGATTGTAAAGAGCATCCGTAGAAAGGTGGCCATTTGCTTTGTAAACTTGCTGTGACCTCAGGTCAGGGAAGAAAAGGCCACTAGCCGGCTGGTAGGGACCATGGCACATTTCATCGATTCTCACCAGGGAGACTGCATCGCCATTAGAAGCAGCCTTCCTTGCTTTAGTACCCAGGAATGAATGGTGGTGACACAGTTAGCTATTGAAGAGGCAGGAAACAGAAGCTTCTTCTCAGGGTCCCTAAGCAAACAAAGACACTCCCCACTGCGAAAGAGGAAGTCTCTGTGCGTCGAACAAGATTTCTCACATCACATTCTTGCTTCAGTTAGATTTTGCTGGGAAGGCTCACTTAGTTCCTGACGGCTCACTAGTGAGGCATTTCACAAAGCAAGTTGTTGAATTCTCTGGATTAGAAAAATCGAGAGGCAAAATGTTCAAGGTAGTGAAAAAGAAGAGAGGGCAAAGGTCATGCTATAAGAAAACTTTGCCTTGGCTGGGTGCAGTGGTGCACACTTGTAAACCCAGTGACTTGGGAGGCTGAGGCAGGAAGATCGCAAGTTCAAGGTCAGCCCAGGCAACTTAGTGAGAACCTGTCTCGAAATAAGAAATTAGCAAGAGCCAAGATGTAGCTCAGCGATAGAGCGCTTGTCTAACGTGTAGGAGGTTTCAGGAATCAGACTGGACGCTGTCACCGTCCTTTGCTGCACCACATTGAGTTTCAGGAATTCTTGTTTTTTATCACTACAATTGTTGGAAACCTGGCTTCGCATAGCTAAGGCATCAGAGGAAGGAAGGGGCATAGTCTAACATGAGCATGTGAGTCAGCGTCCTACGTGAACTGTCGGGGAGAAGCTGGGCTGTTTGGAGTTTGAGCTGGCTGTGCGCCTTTAACAAGGTTGAGTGTGTTTTCCTCAAATTGAAAATCTCCTGTAGCACCGTTCTGAGTTTGTTTTTAAACCTCGGGTGCCTCGTTGCAGTTGGAATTCTGCATTAGAAGGAGTAAGGCAGACCAGGGACATGGGAGGAAACCGAAGAGAAAGTGAGTAGCAGCCGAAGGGATCAACGCAGGCCAAATCCGCAATGTCCGTCACATCTGCCCCTTCCAGAAGACAAAAGCTCTCATAGGCAGCGAAACCATAAACATCAGCTCCTGAGGACGTGGGTGAAAGCTTTTCCCTGCCATGTCGCGTGAGTCATTTCAATTTAAATTAATTCAAGTGAAATAAATCTAGCATTTTACTTCTGGGTCACCCTAGCCACATTCCAAGTACTGTACAGTGCAGATATCAAAGACCCCACTGTCATGGGCTTCCACGGGACGATGCTGCTCTGCTCTGCAGCAGAGGTTGGCAAACTACCTCCCAACAGCCAAGCTCAGCCACTGCTTTTATTTATTTATTTTTTATACAGCCTGTGGCCCAAGAATGATCTGGCCCTTTTTACGTGGTTGCAAAAATTGTGTGGAAATTTGTTTTCTTTCTTGCCTCTCTAAGTAACTACATATATCCTTATTTAAGCTTCTTGGTCCATAAAGTTTAAAATATTATCCAGATCTTTCTAGCAAATGTTTGTTAACTCCTGGTCTCAAGCAGTTTCAAACTACAGTTGGGGAAACTGAGGCCAGACGGTGACACACGACATGGAAAGGGGCAGTCATCGACTCAGGCTTGTCCTGACCTCTCTTCTTCTGAGGGTCTCTGTTTTAGTTATTCCACAAATAATAATGGGTTCCTTTAATGGCATTGGGAACTAGAAAAGGGCATAACTGACTTTTTTAAGAAAAATATTGTTTTATTTAGATTTTGGGTTACAAATCTACACAGCTATAGACAACTGAAATAGAAATTGAAGCCTAAAAAGTAGGATATAACAAATAGTGGATACATTCTGACGGAAATATCTTTTGAATGAAAAAGAACATTCTTTGAAAAAAGTATAAGAAGAATAGTCATTGTCAAAGATACTGAAACCCAATATGCTTTAAAACACTGAAAGTCAGCATATTTTTGGTATTTTTCATCATCATCAGCATCGTTATTACTTATTTTTTGCTTTGAACACTAATCTGTAAGAATAATTGACTTTTTGAAAAGATCTTGATCATCATTCACTTGGAGTCTATGCAGGGAGGACTAGGTGGATCCTACAGCCAGAGTTACACGTCCCCAAAGGGCCTCCAGTGTAGACACCGGATTCCCCTTCTGTGCAATTACAGATCCAGACACATCCAGATGGAGTAAAAAAAAAAAATGCCATCATTTAGCTTAAAACCTGTGCACCTCCATTAGACCATGCTGCCTGTGAAGATCTATGCATTAATATTTTTAAAATTCTTTAAATCTTAGGATTAGTGACTACGTGGTTGCAGTAGATTCATGTTGTGAGTTAAAAGCCTTAATTTGTCAAATATAAACAGTTAAAATACACTGCAGTTTTCATAACCCTGTGGGGCATTCTTCATTTTGATTTTAGTTTTTAACAATATATTAACTTCTCAAGATTTGGAAGTGGCTTGAGTGACCTGGACTACCTTAAGCAATGACACATTCGAGCACCTGGACCTGGTCCTCTGCAGATCGTTGGGTTGCAGGCAGGAGCCACACACAACCTGTAGCCATCCCCATTATTTCCAGGTTGTGCCGGTGCAAATTTACTTTTCTTCCAAATTTCTTTTTTTATTTTTATTTTTTGTTTTTAAAGAGAGAGCATGACAGTGAGAGAGAGAGAGAAAGTGAGAAACAATTTTATTTAGTTTTTCATGTGGCCTTTGTTGCTCCGAGACTTCACTGTGATGTGGTGCTGGGGTTCGAACTCGTACTCGTGCATGCAAGGCAAGGACTGTAACAGCTGAGCTGCCCACTGCTCTAGCCCCTCTTTTTAATTTTTTTATTAGTGAATTATAGTTGTACATAAAGATGAATGATGGGATTTATTGTCACATATTCCTAGATGCACACAATACAGCAATATAATTTGGTCAATATCCCCACCCCACTGTACCCCTCTACCTTCCTCTTCCCATTCCCTGATCCCTTGCCTCTCTTCTGGGTCCTATATTTATCAAAAAAACAAAAACAAAACAAAAAATCCCCCAAGTACAGTGACATAATTCTCACACCTATGAAGAACATTTTTTATATACATGACTATACTATATACTTATAAATTGCTTTATCTCTTTCTTCCTAATTTCTATCTGTAGCCCCCAGACATGCACAGCGGGTGAGACTGGAGCTGCAGATGGGCACATTCCCAGTGGAGGCTGAGACAGGCAATGTTCTCCTTCGTGTTCCAGCTCTCCCGCAGTAAAAAGTGTCCTTTTGGTGAACCATTCAGTGCCACGTGTTTCACATTTTTGGGTGTTTTCTTGGTGATCTCGCTGCTGAAACTGGTCCTAAAAAGCAGCACCGAAGAGCGATCCGGTGCTCCTGAGTGCAGGGAGGCTGCGTTGCGTCTCCGGAGCACCAGTGCGCATGAGTTTCCTTCAGGCATGAGTTACCGTGGCATTGACCGAGTGTTCAAAGTTAACGAGTCAACCACAGGCATTAAACGAAATATCTTGAAGCAGAAACACACGTGTGATGCATGGATTGGTTGACAAAATGCTGTGATCAGAGACCCACGGACACCTATCCCTGTCTTTCGTTAGAAGCAGTAATTTGGTCTTTGCTAATTCCCTGCTCAGGGTCCTTTCTGGAACAGGATGACCTGGAATAATGACAATCAAAGATAGCAACAAGCATTGGGTCAAAGTTGCAGCATTCTGAGGACTGTGCCACCAGGAGAGGACTTTGCTGTTGCCTTTAAATCCCAGAGTGACCTCGCGCAAACTAAGATGGCTGCAACATCACTAGGTAGAATCTCGGGGACCCCTGCGCAGCTTACTGTTGACCAAAGTGTCACAGTACAGCGCAGGACTGGACTGGAAACCCAAGCTCTTGCTGAGCTGAGGTGCTCAGGAGCCCTTCCTGTTTGTACCCTTTCCTAGGTGGCTCACCTGGGCTGACCCTCATGGCCATGCTATCATGGAACTAGAATTGATTCATTATTTTTTAAAATTTATTTATTTTTAAAGAGAGAGGGACAGAGAGAGAGAGAGGGAGAGAGAGAAAGTCAACTTTGTTTAGTTTTTCATGTGGTCTTCATTGCTCAGACACTTCATTGTGTACGTAGTGCTGGGATTTGAACCCGCATACTTGCCTATACCAGGCAAGCTCCATAACCGCTGAGCCACTACTCCAGGCCCTCATTGTTGACAAAATAATCCACATGCTGCCCTCTTCGCAGGGTGGTGGAACTCAGTTCTCCAACAGCAGGAAATCCTGGCCATCCAATTGGGACTACTTCTCTTCATTAAGGTTGAGCTCTTTTTAAAAACACAAAAATTGTATTTTTAAAAAATATTATTATTTTAAGGCTGAGTTCTCATAGCCAATTTACTTTGCTGTCTTGTAAAAGTTGCCTGTTCGCTTCAGGCCTCAGTCAGGTGGTAAAAAGAGACCATCAGGACTGCCTGACTTCACAGACAGGTCATGCGCAAGATCAAGTTGTTAAAGAAGATCCCTTTGGCTCTGCTACGACCATGTAGGTTTGGATTGGCAGGGGTGGAGGTGAAAGGCGATAGTGTTTATTCTTCACCTGGAAATTACATTGTGTACCAGAGAGGAATGGGTTCATTGAATCCAAGGAGGACAGATATAAAGGTGTAAAAAGAGCTGCTTGGCTCTGTGGGAAACCAGGATCATGAGAAAATATCTCAGTCTATTGATTAGGATTTCTCGTTGGTGATCCAACAGGGAGATGTCTGGTGGGACCACCACCTAGAGATGGAAGCTGCTGGTGGTTTAGACTGAGCACCTGGACGTGTGCTCAGACTCTGAGGATGCATTTCTTGGAAGGTCTCTTTTTAAAATTTCCTTTCTTCTTTAAAATGGGGCATGTTTCTTGAGGTTACTGAGAGCACAGGAGCCTCTTTCTGAGCTCTTCGGGGCATTCAGCAGAAATGAAGTTTGCACATGTGTCCCTTCTTGGAAGCATTCTGTGGCATTTTCTGAATTAGCATCAAACATGGAAATGTTCTCATAAGGGGGATGTTGCATCCTAAAATCCATGGAGTGGGGAGAGTATGTGTGTGTGTGTATTTCCATGCAAGTGTGTGTGTGCACGTGTGTGTGCCTTTGTGCATGTGTGCGTGTACATGTACTTGCGTGTAGGTGCATGTGTGCATGTGTGTGTGCCCGATACTGGAAGGAAACCTTATGGACATCCCAGACCAGCTGAGGTCACCTATCCAGGATAGATGTGTCTGAGTTCTAGAATGGTAGGACCCACACTGGAT